>JASFAX010002366.1:0-46258 GCA_030737875.1 Allium sativum | reverse complement strand
ATGGGTTCCTGTTCTGGTTCTACCGTTACCTTTTCCTCTGAACCTTCTAAGTGTTATCCTTCGAAAAATAAAATGATTCCGTCATTACTAAGGGCCTGATTTTTCTTCAATAAATGTGATATTTGTCATGTGCCTTATCTAAACCAGTCTTTGGATTATATTAATATCCACTATCTCTATTGTTCACCACTGATAGGCTTATGTGTTATTACTCCATTGTATTCTAGTAAGTATGATACGAATTTATGTATTTATGGAATTATATCACCTGGCAGCATTATGTCTGATAAAAGGAACCTCGGTCAATCACCAACTGATGTTTGTGGTATTTCTCGGAAGAGGGAGCCTTTCGCCTGGAAGAGATTCTTGATTACTTCTCAAGATGAAGTAAACTCCATTCTTGTCAGCCTTGGAATGGATAATGTGGAGGTTATTCCTGATACTTATCATGATAATATTATGAATCCTCCCGAAGGCTATATTTCATATTCAGCTGCACATATCTGGCATGAGGGATTCTTCCCTTTTCCATCTTTCGTATTTCGACTTCTACGGGATTTGCAGGTTGCACCTATTCAACTCCTCCCCAACACTTATACACTGCTTCTATATCTTCAAATACTTGCCCTTGAGTCGGGTCAGGCTTCTCTTACTTCTAACCT
This sequence comes from Allium sativum, assembly GCA_030737875.1. Lineage (NCBI taxonomy): Eukaryota > Viridiplantae > Streptophyta > Magnoliopsida > Asparagales > Amaryllidaceae > Allium > Allium sativum. The sequence continues at coordinate 45,596 of JASFAX010002366.1, read as the reverse complement.
TATCCAACACTTGGTGCTATTTTCAGAAGTTGCTGACTTCCCTGTATTCCACGCTACCCCTTTGTGGAAGATCATTAGTGATGGTGCAGGTGAGGCTATATCTTGGGAAGACCAGTTCTTCATCATCAAATGCCATGTTGGTATCTCAGGAAAATTTACTGATTATGGTGAATCCCTCAACCTTTTACGAGAAACTACTTTTCTTTTCTGTGACCTAACTTTGGTCGTTTTTCTTTAGATCCTGCTTCTAAGAGAGTGCCTTTAATCGAAAGCGAATTCCATGTGTTTGACCTCATTCTGAAGCTACTCGAAAAGTAGCTGGGTCGGTCAGCTCTATAAACCAAGGACAAGTTTGCCACTATGATCTTCTTCCTAATTGACAGAAGGTCTTAGGGCATCCACCTATCCGTTTTCCAGGCTCTAAGCGTTTATTGTTAGGCTCAGGAGTGTTTGCCTCCTCTATTCCCTTATCTCCTGGTATGTTTTTTTGATTCGATAGTTTCTTTATCGAAGTCTCTTTGGTACCAAAATTCCATATTTTTGAATTTTTCTTTGATTTTTCGTTTGACAAGGAGTTTTGACTTCGGCACTGATGTTTTGAATCGATCTACTGCTGTTGCTGTTAAGAAGTTTGCTGAGTTTCCTGTAGACCCACCAGCTAAGAAGCTAAAGCTTGATTTTCCTGCTTCCGTAACTTCCGAGGGTGCTTCCAGTAGAGAAATTGGGGGTTATGTCTTACCATCATCCCTTCCAAGTACATCAGGAGCAGGCGAATATGTCACATCGCGTATTCCAACTTCTCAGTCCGTTGAGCCTACGAAGCCTTTTAATCCTTCAACGGATTTTATTGATTTCTGAAGCTTGTTCTTTCTGGTCTGGAATTTTCTGACATCTCGTTACCCTCCAGTTCTTCAAACACGGAGGATTTCTACCAGCATTTGATCACCCGACAGTTTAAGGTACAAAATTTTCTTTTTAATCTTGACTTTTAATCTGTTGCAACTATATATTGAATGTTTCCTGTAACAACCCGTATTTTTGAATAACATGTTATAATATAAATCAAGGCAGAATTAAACTGTAAAATCTGAATCAAGGGAAACGGGCTGTGCCATTGCGTTCGTCTCGGAAAAATACGCGAAATAGAGTCCGAGTTTTCGAAAATCGGAGTCCGTATGACCGAGATATGGCCTCGCGAAGTTTCACGAAAAATTCAAATTAAAAACAGATTCAAATTTCAGAAAATTCGGGGTAGGCGGGAAAAATCCCGCCCAGACCAGGTCGAGCTGGGAGTCGACCTGTGGGGGGGCCAGGTCGACTGGGGAGTCGACCCCAGGGTCGACCTGCCTGGTCGGACCCAGGCAACCAGGTGCACCATTTTGGCTGTTTTGACCTGTTTTGTTGGCTAGTGACGGGATTTGATGGCTTGGATTGAATCTAGGGTTAATCCTATGGCTAATACTATCCTAATCTTCTATAAAAAGACCCCTAAACCTAGCCTAAATCACCATTATTCAATCCTACAACTAAATTATGTCAAATTTGTTCCTCTCATGGCCTCCACTCTCATGCTAAAATTCCTAAGTTTATTTCTATGAGAGATTGTGAGTTCATACAAGTGTTTTCAAACTTGTATGAGTGTTCTTAGCTTGCATTCAAGTCAAGTTGCAACATTTCTATTTCAAAGCAAGGTTTTTTTTATTGATTTGGCTCAAGGGTTTTTCATTGGAGCATTCATATTTGGGTCTTTTTGGTGATTGCATAAGGGCTTCGTCTCAATCTTTTAATAAATATTTATTTGTGTCTTCATAGCATTGTAAGCCCTTTTCTACTTTCTTTTTATTGAACTCTAAAGTTAAATGAATGATGCAAGTTTGGGTTGATCATTATGATATGCAAGTTTGGTTGATCATTATGTTATGCAAGTTGGTTCAATCATTATGTATGACACATGTTGCTATGTTATGCAAGTTTGGGTTGATCATTATACACATGTTATCATGTTATGCAAGTTAAACTTGATGTTGTGAGCATAAAGCTCCAAGCTTTATATTAAAGGTTGCATTTTGGCAACATGAAAGTTATCATATCCCTTATGATAACTTGCATGTGAGGCTAAATGCGAACTTCTAGCAACTTCTACATGTCATTTATCACCATGTATCACTCATATGCTAAGTTTGGTTTTATGCATGCTTTTGAAGCCTAATAATGCAATATGCAAGTATATGAACATATGTACATCTCATATGCCACCATGATAAACGTGTGGCTTCAACACCTTTTTGTCATGATTATGCCAAGTTCCCTATTTTATCCTTTATGCGTTGATGCGATTATGTAAACGATGGGATTACGTTGGGGTTGGGTAACATTATGACATAAACATGGTTTTTATAACATGACGTGATATGTTAACTTGTAATTATGTTTTGGAAACATAATGGACATGACACTTAGAAAATATGAGTGTGGCCAACTCGAGGTTGGATTGAGTTTGTAGCATAAATCTACTCGGACCCACCCGGCTTAACTAGTGGCTACAAACAATAGACCCAATGTGAGAAGTTGGTCATGTTGTGCTCGAACCCGAGGTTAGACCAAGTTGTGGTGTAAAGCTACCCGGACCCGCCCGGCTTAACTAGTAACCACAACAAAGTCTAATGTGAGAGGTTAAAGCACATTAAGTTAATTAATGCCTCCTGATTAGGGTTAAGTCATGGTCCACTTAATACTTAATCAATTTGGGCTGGATGGGTTAATCAGGGTTAAGTCATGAACCTTGGGTACACTTAACCAATTTAATCCACGTTTGGATCGGGTTAACCACATTTAACCCGTTAAGGAAACCCTAGTTGCGTGGTCCTTTTCAGCAGTAACCCTCTTGACAGTATCATAAGACCCTAGGATTAGGCTAGGGTAGGGCACGATTACTGGGCTGACATGTAAGCGACCAAAACGACAGCTGAGTAAGTACGCCGGTGTAGGTCCAGGCGGACTATGGTCGTGCACATAGTCCGGAGTTGGAGAATCAGGCACGGGTACCAGTAGATCTAGACTGTGCATACTTGATTGGTGTCCGAGGTCTACACCCTAGGACTTGATACACCCTGGGATGGGCCTAGCGCAGTTAGCTACATTGCATGTTTGGGCCGTATGACACCGACACTTGACGAGTTAGGCTTATAGGGAGCCGATCGACTAGACCGTGTAGTTGGACCTTGATTTAGGTCATCTCATGATGTTGGGCCAAGCTTGGGCCAAGGGATCAATTCTTGTTTTTACTTGACATGTTAGAATGCTAGTACACCCGTGGTGCAAAACGTAACCTTGATTATGCGATGACACCTTTATCTATCTTGTTAGTTAATCATCATGACAGTATGTTATTATCCTTATGTTCATCTCAGCTTCTCATGCCAGTTTACTTTACTAGTTCATGGACAGATAGTAGTAGGGCTTACCAGTCTTTTTGACTGACCTGTTTTCTTTCGCCTCTTTTCTTCCGTTCCCCCCCCCCCTCAGGTTCTCAGGGTGGGAACATTGGAGCTTAGCTTGGATCTTTACAGCTTGCTTACTGGATTTGCTCATGTACGGTTTTGGACATTGAGCTAGCTATGGTTTATCACTTCACATTGGGGATAGAACTTTATGTATTTCAGTTTTTCAGTTTATGCTTTTCTCTAGACTTTGTTTGTTGGAAAATAATGACTAAGTACTTTGTTGTAACTTAACTATGGTTTTGGAAATGCAAGTTTTATCCGCGGCTTTATTACTCTGTTTTACTTATATGTTCTGTCTTGTGATATCTGCATGCATGTTTACCTTGTTTAATGCCCCTCCAAAGCTAGTGTGCTTGCAAGAGTTACCCTGGCGGAGGTGGGGTGTTACATTTGGTATCAGAGCATAAGGTTTACAAGATTTGAGCAAAAGTGTTTTTGAAACTTACCTTTTGAAAAACTATTTTCAAAACCAATTAAGTATTTTCCAAGAAAAGTCTAGTTTTTTTTTAAAAGGCTATTCCCCAAAAGCCATAGCACTATCCTTCGTTTCTTCGTTCTGAATCTATCTTTTTCCTTTTTCAGTATGGCCGATCTTAACCTTCCCGAGGGAGTGACCATTCCCGGATGGTTCCGGAGGTACTTGGAAGCTAGGGCCAACGATGTGGGCCGAGCAAATACCCCCAATATAACTGAGGTTGCTCCTCCTCCTCCTCCTCAGAATCCGCAAGCAGATTTCGCTAAGATTTGCAAAGACTTTAAGGCGATGGGTGGCAAGAACTTTATTGGGACGGAGACTTTTGTGGAGGCAAGAAATTTGTTGAAAGAAACTGAAGATCTCTTCGCCATCTTTGATGTGCAAGATCATAGAAAGGTTTTATTGGCAGCATGGTTATTAAAGGAAGAAGCTGCTTATTGGTGGGAGGTCACCAATGCTACGAGGCCTATAGAGACTTGGGCCGACTTTAGGACAAGATTTAGGCTTAAGTTTCTATCATTAGCTGAGGCGAATTTGCAATTGGAGAAGTTCATATCTTTGAAGCAAGGGGACATGACAGTAAGGGAGTATGTGAATGAGTTTAACAAGCTCGCCCGATTCGGTTTGGACATGGTTAATACTCCCCAGAAGAAGGCTTTACGCTTTGCACGAGGGTTGAATGAGCCATTACAAGGTTTAGCCCTATCTCATATACCCATGGGGGCCACTTTTGAGGGACTAGTAGACATGGCATTGCTTCAAGGAGACGAGAAGAATGACAAGAAGGAAGTCAAGGCTAATGAGACCCAAGCCAAGAAGACAGACTCCAAGTGGGGAGGAAATCAGAGCAATCAGAACAACAAAAACAACAAGGGCAACAAGGCCAAGGCAAAGGATCCAAGAAAATGCCACTACTGTGGAAATGTGGGGCACATATCTAAAGACTGTAAGAAGAGGAAGAGGAAGTCTGGCGAATGCTTTCATTGTGGAGAGACTGGACATTTTAGCAAGGATTGCCCCAAGAAGCAAGGACAAGGGCAAGGGAAGAATCAACGTGCAGGACCTTCTGGAGGGCAAGTGCATGCTCTCAACGCTGCTCCAGTTCAGGATCGAGGTAGTATTTCTGTAGAAAGTCTTGTTTACATTTCTGATTATCCTGTTCGCACCTTATTTGATTCTGGCGCATCGCATAGTTTTATCTCTTCTGACATTGTTGAAAGTTTGCACCTAAGTACTAGCCTAGTTGAGGATCCCGTTTGTGTTTCAAATCTAATTGGGGGTTCCGCCCATCTATCTATGATTTGTGTGGATTTGAAGATTTCTATCTTGACCGTAGAATTCACGTGTAATGCTTATGTTCTCGGGTTCACGGGATATGGGTTGATCTTGGGCATGGATTGGTTGTCCAGTTATGGAGCCATTCTCGATTGTGAACATAGGGTGGTGAGGCTCATGACCCGCCTCGGTAATACCCTAGAAATTTCTTGTAACCCTAGAGGTCCCGTCATGTTATGTTATCTTGAATCTCTCGACTCGTCCATCGATGATCTGCAATCTGTAAGGGTGGTCCGAGACTATCCTGATGTCTTTGAAGAAGTTAAGGGGTTACCCCCTAAACGAGAGATAGATTTCCGCATTTATCTAGTTGATAATGCCAAGCCAGTATCATTGCCTGTTAGGCACATGGCCCCACGTGAAAGGAGAGAGCTCAGTAAGCAAATCAAGGAGCTGCTTGAGAAGGGTTTTATTAGACGAAGCATTTCTGAATGGGGTGCTCCGGTGGTATTCGCCACTAAGGCGGATGGTTCGCTTCGTCTATGTGTTGATTATCGAGAGTTGAACAAGCTGACAAAGAAGAATAGGCACCCTTTACCGAGGATTGATGATCTCTTTGATCAGCTGGTTGGTGCTTCTGTTTTCTCTCAACTCGATCTAGCCACCGGATTCCATCAGCTTAGAGTAGCTGAGGATAGCATTGATAAAACTGCGTTTAGGACTCCAGATGGATTCTTTGAATGTCTTGTCATGCCATTCGGTTTGACTAATGCACCCGCCTACTTCGTAGACTTGATGAGTAGGGTGTTCAGGGAATTCCTTAACAAGTTTGTTGTTGTCTTCGTGGATGATATTCTGATCTTCTCAAAGGACGAGGAAGAGCATGCTAGGCATCTCAAGGAAGTAATGGATACGCTTAGAGCGCATCAGTTGAAAGCCAAGTTCTCCAAATGTCATTTTTGGAGAAGGGAAGTTCGGTTTCTTGGACATATAGTTTCTAAGCAAGGCATAGCGGTGGATCCCGCGAAAGTGGTTGTGGTTCAAGACTGGAAGACTCCGAGGAATGCAACCGAAGTAAGAAGCTTTCTCAGTCTGGCGGGCTACTATAGGAAGTTCATCAGGGACTTCGCTAAGATTTCGGCCCCTCTTACTAAGTTGACGAAGAAGAACTTAGTCTTTGCATGGGACTTGGAGTGTGAGCTTGCTTTTAAAAAGCTCAAAAGAGCCCTTACCTCAGCTCCAGTTTTGGCATTAACCGATAGTGGTAAGATGTTTACCGTATACACAGATGCATGTGGCACGGGGTTAGGAGCTTTTCTGATGCAAGAGGGAAGAGTGATATGTTATGGGGGTAGGCAACTTAAAGTTCATGAGAAGAACTATCCCACTCATGATTTGGAGTTAGCAGCGATCGTCTTTGCACTCAAATCCTGGCGCCACTATCTTCTAGGCGAAAGGTTTGAGTTGTATACTGATCACAAGTCACTCAAATACCTCTTCTCGCAAAAAGATCTGAATCTAAGGCAGCAAAGGTGGATGGAATTCTTGGCATCTTATGACTTCGAGATAGCTTATACCCCTGGCAAGGGTAATGTTGTAGCGGATGCACTAAGCAGAAGGAGGTTGGCTTTGAGTCCCTTGTTCATTGAGATGAAGAACTTAGAATTCTTGGCAACCTTTGATTTCACGACGGTTGTTGAGTCGATGACGGGTTCATTAGCATCCCTTGAGCTTAGACCCACACTTCTTGATCAAGTTGGGGCTTCGCAGAGGGAAGATCCACAGATAGTCGAAGTTATGGACAAGTTGATTCGTGGTGAGACGTCTAGTCACCTTGCTAGATATACTATTGATGATAAAGGATGGCTAAGGCGTGATGGGAGATTATGTGTTCCTCGAGTGGGAGATTTAGTCCATAGAGTTCTTGAAGAAGCGCATCACTCGAAGATGACTATACATCCAGGAGGAGACAAGATGTATAGGGATATGAAGCGCATTTTCTTTTGGGATGGAATGAGGAAAGATGTGGCAGAGTATGTTTCAAAGTGCATGGTGTGCCAACAAGTGAAAGTTGAGTCAAAGAAACCAGGTGGGCTATTACATCCATTGGAGGTCCCGCAATGGAAGTGGGAGAGTATTTCTATGGATTTTGTGGATGGATTGCCTAGGTCAAGGAGAGGGAACACAAGCATATGGGTCATAGTTGACAGACTTACGAAGAGTGCTCACTTCATCCCAGTAAAGAGCAAGAGGACCGCATCAGGGCTGGCATCTATTTATCTTCGAGAGATAGTGCGGTTGCATGGAGTTCCTTCTAGCATAGTTAGCGATCGTGACCCAATTTTCACTAGCCAGTTCTGGAACAGTTTGCAAGAAGCGATGGGTACGCGATTGAATCTGAGTACAGCCTATCACCCCCAGACGGATGGCCAAACCGAAAGGGTGAATAGAGTGCTAGAAGATCTCTTGAGGCTTTGTGTTCTCGACTTCGGTGGTACTTGGGAAGACCACCTTCCCCTTGTAGAGTTTGCTTATAATAATAGCTATCAAGCCAGCATAGGGATGGCACCATTTGAAGCTTTGTATGGGAGGTCGTGTAGGTCACCATCTTGTTGGTGGGAGACAACAGACAGACTTATACTTGGGCCCGATATGATACGGGACACATCCGAGAAAGTTGAATTAGTGAGAAGAAGGATGAAAGCGGCCCAAGATAGACAGAAATCCTATGCTGACAAGCGAAGGGCAGATTTGGAATTCGAAGTGGGAGACATGGTTTTCGTGAAGGTTTCTCCTTTACGTAATATGGTACGTTTTGGAGCGGTTGGGAAGCTGGCACCAAGGTTCGTAGGACCCTTCCCTATCATAGAGAGATTTGGAAAGATGGCCTATAAGGTGGAATTGCCCGAAAAGCTAGCCGGAGTGCATAATGTCTTTCATGTCTCGCATCTCCGAAAGTGCCTGCATGAGTCCGCTGAGGTGGTTGAACCAAGCATTCTGGAAGACGTGGAGGTAGAGAAAGAGGCAACCTTGAGAAAAGTTCCGATTCGTATCTTGGGAACGGAGATCAAGAAGCTAAGGAATCGAGAAGTCAAATTAGTGAAAGTTCAGTGGGGTGAAGCCGATGAAGACGCAACTTGGGAAACCGAGGAGAAGATGCGTGGGCTTTATCCATTCCTTTTTGAGGGTACATTCTCGACCTCTTTCCTAATTAGCATATCTTACTTTTTATCCATGTTTATCCATATTTATCTAGTTTATCTTGTTTCGTAGATCTTGTCATGAGAACCTTAGGTAGGAACCCTTTGGATGAAACATGTATTTGAAACATGTTATGCTTGATGGTTGCAAGTGGTTGCAAGTGTTTGCACGTGGATACTCGTGGATGCATGATACACATTAGGCACTAAGATCGGCTCACACACTTTCATGTTGCATATGCATGAGTGCTTATACTTATTCATGGATGAAACTTGTTATGCTATCACGTGGATGTTGCATATGGATGAATGTTATGTGCACTCATGTAGAGATTATAAATTATGTTAGGAATTTGCACACATATGGACTCATTTCACTAACATACCTTGCATTAAGGAGGTTTACTGTATCAGTAACCGCCTGATTTTCGCATTAGATAAGTACATATACACACACCTTTGCATATGATCATACAGCATTTAGAATCCTTTAAGGACAATGACTGCACGTGGATGATGATGTGAGTAGATGGATGATGGATGGTAGTATACGCTCTTCCTAACTTGGAGATTTTGGGGACGAAATCCTTTAAGGAGGGGAGAATGTAATAACCCGTATTTTTGAATAACATGTTATAATATAAATCAAGGCAGAATTAAACTTTAAAATCTGAATCAAGGGAAATGGGCTGTGCCATTGCGTTCGTCTCGGAAAAATACACGAAATAGAGTTCGAGTTTTCGAAAATCGGAGTCCGTATGACCGAGATATGGCCTCGCGAAGTTTCACGAAAAATTCAAATTCAAAACAGATTCAAATTTCAGAAAATTCGGGGTAGGCGGGAAAAATCCCGCCCAGACCAGGTCGACCTGGGAGTCGACTTGGGGGGGCCAGGTCGACTGGGGAGTCGACCCCAGGGTCGACCTGGGGGCGACCTGCCTGGTCGGACCCAGGCAACCAGGTGCACCATTTTGGCTGTTTTGTTGGCTAGTGACGGGATTTGATGGCTTGGATTGAATCTAGGGTTAATCCTATGGCTAATACTATCCTAATCTTCTATAAAAAGACCCCTAAACCTAGCCTAAATCACCATTATTCAATCCTACAACTAAACTATGTCAAATTTGTTCCTCTCATGGCCTCCACTCTCATGCTAAAATTCCTAAGTTTATTTCTATGAGAGATTGTGAGTTCATACAAGTGTTTTCAAACTTGTATGAGTGTTCTTAGCTTGCATTCAAGTCAAGTTGCAACATTTCTATTTCAAAGCAAGGGTTTTTATTGATTTGGCTCAAGGGTTTTTCATTGGAGCATTCATATTTGGGTCTTTTTGGTGATTGCATAAGGGCTTCGTCTCAATCTCTTAATAAATATTTATTCGTGTCTTCATAGCATTGTAAGCCCTTTTCTACTTTCTTTTTATTGAACTCTAAAGTTAAATGAATGATGCAAGTTTGGGTTGATCATTATGATATGCAAGTTTGGTTGATCATTATGTTATGCAAGTTGGTTCAATCATTATGTATGACACATGTTGCTATGTTATGCAAGTTTGGGTTGATCATTATACACATGTTATCATGTTATACAAGTTAAACTTGATGTTGTGAGCATAAAGCTCCAAGCTTTATATTAAAGGTTGCATTTTGGCAACATGAAAGTTATCATATCCCTTATGATAACTTGCATGTGAGGCTAAATGCGAACGTCTAGCAACTTCTACATGTCATTTATCACCATGTATCACTCATATGCTAAGTTTGGTTTTATGCATGCTTTTGAAGCCTAATAATGCAATATGCAAGTATATGAACATATGTACATCTCATATGCCACCATGATAAACGTGTGGCTTCAACACCTTTTTGTCATGATTATGCCAAGTTCCCTATTTTATCCTTTATGCGTTGATGCGATTATGTAAACGATGGGATTACGTTGGGGTTGGGTAACATTATGACATAAACATGGTTTTTATAACATGACGTGATATGTTAACTTGTAATTATGTTTTGGAAACATAATGGACATGACACTTAGAAAATATGAGTGTGGCCAACTCGAGGTTGGATTGAGTTTGTAGCATAAATCTACTCGGACCCACCCGGCTTAACTAGTGGCTACAAACAATAGACCCAATGTGAGAAGTTGGTCATGTTGTGCTCGAACCCGAGGTTAGACCAAGTTGTGGTGTAAAGCTACCCGGACCCGCCCGGCTTAACTAGTAACCACAACAAAGTCTAATGTGAGAGGTTAAAGCACATTAAGTTAATTAATGCCTCCTGATTAGGGTTAAGTCATGGTCCACTTAATACTTAATCAATTTGGGCTGGATGGGTTAATCAGGGTTAAGTCATGAACCTTGGGTACACTTAACCAATTTAATCCACGTTTGGATCGGGTTAACCACATTTAACCCGTTAAGGAAACCCTAGTTGCGTGGTCCTTTTCAGCAGTAACCCTCTTGACAGTATCATAAGACCCTAGGACTAGGCTAGGGTGGGGCACGATTACTGGGCTGACATGTAAGCGACCAAAACGACGGCTGAGTAGGTACGCCGGTGTAGGTCTAGGCGGACTATGGTCGTGCACATAGTCCGGAGTTGGAGAATCAGGCACGGGTACCAGTAGATGTAGACTGTGCATACTTGATTGGTGTCCGAGGTCTACACCCTAGGACTTGATACACCCTGGGATGGGCCTAGCGCAGTTAGCTACATTGCATGTTTGGGCCGTATGACACCGACACTTGACGAGTTAGGCTTATAGGGAGCCGATCGACTAGACCGTGTAGTTGGACCTTGATTTAGGTCATCTCATGATGTTGGGCCAAGCTTGGGCCAAGGGATCAATTCTTGTTTTTACTTGACATGTTAGAATGCTAGTACACCCGTGGTGCAAAACGTAACCTTGATTATGCGCTGACACCTTTATCTATCTTGTTAGTTAATCATCATGACAGTATGTTGTTATCCTTATGTTCATCTCAGCTTCTCATGCCAGTTAACTTTACTAGTTCATGGACAGATAGTAGTAGGGCTTACCAGTATTTTTGACTGACCTGTTTTCTTTCGCCTCTTTTCTTCCGTTTCCCCCCTCAGGTTCTCAGGGTGGGAACATTGGAGCTTAGCTTGGATCTTTACAGCTTGCTTACTGGATTTGCTCATGTACGGTTTTGGACATTGAGCTAGCTATGGTTTATCACTTCACATTGGGGATAGTACTTTATGTATTTCAGTTTTTCAGTTTATGCTTTTCTCTAGACTTTGTTTGTTGGAAAATAATGACTAAGTACTTTGTTGTAACTTAACTATGGTTTTGGAAATGCAAGTTTTATCCGCTGCTTTATTACTCTGTTTTACTTATATGTTCTGTCTTGTGATATCTGCATGCATGTTTACCTTGTTTAACGCCCCTGCAAAGCTAGTGTGCTTGCAAGAGTTACCCTGGCGGAGGTGGGGTGTTACATTTTTTATTTCCTAGATTACCAAGGGATGGCTCTTGTCTAAGCCAATTCCTTCTTCCTCTGCCACTGAAATCGTTCGGCTTCGAGAAGCAAACGAAGCTTTGAGTGATGAATGTGAGAGGTTGAAAGCTTCCCTGGAATACGCCAAGGCAGCTTTAGAGAGAAAGGCAGACTAAGGACATAACCCCCGACAAAATGTCGGCCTTAGAACATCAAATAGCGGAAGATGTGGTTACTCATGCCAATGAGCTTCAGAAGAAGGATGAGAAGTTTTCATGCGCTGCGTAGATAATCTATGCAGTTGAAGATAGGATTTCTATTTTCTTGCAAATTCATCTTTCGTAGATTAAGTCCGACTGTTATGAAGATGCCTTATTTCACCTTGTTTGCAAATGGATTTTCTATGGAATTAGAAAACTGTTAACAAAATATCGTGATAATAACTGCAAGCGCACGACACAATTGCTAGTACGTGGCGAATATGAGTCGATCCGCAGAGAAAGAAGTTATTTCAATCTTATTCAATCAAATTAAAACGAACTTTGGATTGATTTAACTAACAAAAGCTAATTAAAACTAGAACTAAGTTGAGACCTAAATATGAAATGAAAGCAATTCAGAGATAAATCCCTTCTCATATTTATGCAAATTAACAAACATACGATCTATGATCTCCATTAAGTGACATAAATGCAACATTTAAACCACTTATGATTCTCATGAAAATGGAACTAAAGCAAAACTATTTTAAATATGGCTTATGAACTACTGGTTAGAACTATAACCATCAAATTTTGTTATTACTTTCATTTCAAAATCAATAGCCACTTATCAAATATTGATGTAATATATGTTTACATTGACTAAGCCTAGACTATTTTGTTGTCAACAAACATAGACTATCAAAACCACTTGTATAAACTTACATCAAAATCCACTAACATGAAGCACAAATTAGAGATCACAAATCATACAAATGTTGAACTTACATAAAATAAGAGAGCTTCATTACCCCTAAATCAAAGGGATTAGCTACTCATATGTGTTATCAAATCAACATATGTAAGTTTCAACATAAACATAAACTAATCAAAAGAAAGAACTAATTAACAACAAAAAAATAAAAGTAATCTACTTGCATAAAATTAAACTACCTAATGCATAAAGTAAATAACAAGAATTAAATGAACAAGACATTAAATTGCATTAAAAGAAGAGGTTACATAATAGAAAATGGCTAAGTAGCCATGAAAATAAAACTAGAGCTATGCTCCTCTAAACTAAACTAAAGAAGGAGATTCAAGAGAAGAGCCTTTACATCAACATAAAGAGGTATATATGCATGATCCAACACCCTAAAACCCTAATCACTCATAATGGGAAATCCTAAAATGCCCATTCATGAAGCTTATATTCTTATCTTAGCCACTAATGTGTCATGTAGAATGCATGAAGCCTTTTTTTTATCTTATCCAATTGTGCATTAGCCATTAATATGAAGCATTAGAGAAGGAGGGAGAGTGGGTGGGATCCTCCACTAATAGTGTATGAATTAATTCCATCTCCACTTGCGCATATGCATGTTTTTCTCCATATCTTCATGTGTACACATCATTTTGGCTCCTAAATTCCTACAAAAGACAACTAAAAGGAACAAGTAAATGATTTCACAAATTAAAACATGCACAAATGACCATTTTTTCCAAAATGAGTGATGATTTTGAAAATATTTAAAACATGGCTTGATCATATAAAATACCCAAAAATGTTCATTTATTTGATTAAACAAGAATAAATATGTGAATATAAAAGTGCATTTTTACGTGCACATCAAATATCCCCACACTTATCTTTTTATTCGTCCTCGAATAAAATATAATAAAACTAGATAAATATATGTTTGTAGGGAGCACAATTTCATTGAGCGCATGCAACAAGCCGTTAAACCTCTGGGTGTCCCAGTAGGACGAGTGTTGTCTCGTGAGGGTTTTCAGTGAATACTACCTACAAAATCCAAATGTTAAGTGCAAAAAATATTTACAAAATGCAATATTCGAAAATATTTACAAGATGAATGCAAGTTTTTTTTTTAAATATTTACAAATGGGTAATTTACTTTTAAATTTTACACGAATGAGTTAACACAAATTTGGATCGTTACTATGAAATTTGAGTCCGTTACTAATCAAAACTTCAAACGAAAGTCATGTTATCGTCACAAACTCCATAAGCTTTGCCAGTTTTTTTGGTATAAACATAGTGCAAATATGAAATGAATTCTATAATTGATATCAACAGTCATAAAACGTCATCTCAATTTCCTTTTTGTTAACAAATTAGGTCGAATAAGTGAAGAGTGTGCTTAGACTTTAAGTGTTAACTCTCTCTTTATTACAAAATATTCACATTATTATTATTTACAAATACCTTGGTATACCACCTGTACACTGCATTACGACTTACGTGAGGGTTGGTAATCCTAAGGTGTCCGACTCATAGATGAGACCAAGGTATACCAACGCTGACTTTGTCAACAAGATGTTGGAAAGAGCTTGGTGGGTTTGCACACCAACGCAAGATGTTCTAGCAATGTTGGATACTCTTGGATTATTATATATATATATATATACACACACTTTTTTTAACATAAGAGAGAGAGAGTTAAGTGAGAATATCTTAGCACAACTTCACTTAAAAGATTTAAAATGTTATCGCAAGTAGTTTATATCAACCATTCATTTAATCGGATTAAAATTTAGAAAACATTTCATACTCATCACTTACGAATCTCCCTATATAACATTTACACCAAATTTGCTCGTAATTCAAATTTTCCTTTCATGATCCGCTAAGAGAAGTAAATTTCCAAACATTTTAATCAAACGACCAAAATTGTATGTTTACTTCAACGTGTCTATTTAAAAGTAAATTAAAATGCAATTTTTTTTTTGGGATGAACAAAAGAAAAAAGAAAAGAAAGTTGAAATCCATGCAAACATAAAATAAATATAAAACTCCCCCCACATTTGATTTTGACTGTGTCCCCACAGTCAACCCAAGTGGAAGGAGAATTTTTTTTTAAAAAATATGTCCTGTATTTACAAAATAAAATGAAATTGTTTATAGTATACCAGAAAATATATTGACAAGAAGTAAATGAAACGGTCTTCTAAAGACCGATTCATTTGTCTCTTCAAGTATGAGAGACATAGTTTAAGCTTGAAAAACCAAATCGTAAAAAGTTTTGAAGCTGAATGTAGATTTGGAAAAATGAATGCCGTTTTATTAAAAATCAAATGAGTTGCTTTATTTCTGATAATTTTTGTGGTAGATTGAATAAATGGTTGAAATTCATGTTTAAATTCACCAATTTGAATTTCAATTTTATCATTGATTTTTTTCTTCAAAAATATCAATTTCAAGCAAATGGTGATTCAAATATACTCTTTCACAATTCAACTCTTCTTCGAAAAGTCCGAAAAAATCGTGTTTGCCAAATTTGTCCTCCTTTCGTGAATTGTCAACAATTTCAATGCATGTACCATTTTCAAAATCCAAAGTTGTTGTTTGAAATTCGCTATTTTCAGAAAAAGGAAGATTGAATTTTAAATTTTGTTCCACCCTCTCAAAAGAATTAAAATCCAAATCAATTACTGTATTTTCAACAATTTCGTTAAGATCGTCATTTTCAATTTCGAAAGTCATTATTTGAAAATCGTCGATTTTGGTAAACGATGAATTATCATTCGAATCGTCACACGTTTGGTTTTTATTATTCAGTTTTCATGAAAATTCAAGTAGTTTTCAAACAACAAATTTGTGTGATTATTGTGAATTTCATTCATTTGCTCAAAAAAATCAAATTTATAATTATTTACTTGAAAATTTTCAATTTGAAATTGTCGAGAGCGAAAAAATTTCGGGTTCACCAGAATTGAAATTATTACCATTGCCAAAATCATTTGAAAATTATTCACATTTTCATTTTGAATTTGATATTCATTTTGGAGTTCGAAATTGAATTGGCAAGGGTTATAGTCAAAATCATTTGAATTTGGAAATGAATTCAAATTTTGATTATTTTGAAAACTTTGACTTGAATTGTTGCACAAATATGAATTACACCATTTATTTATTCCTTGATTTGTTGTGCGCTCATTTCAAGTAAAGATTCAATTTGTGTTTCAAGAGTTGAAGACTGATCATTAGTTTGAAAATTATGTGGTGGAAAATCAGAGTTATTTGTACGATAGTTGTTATTAAAATATCCATATGAATTTGGTGTAAAATTATATGGATTATATTGATTTTCACAATTATCATAAAATCTGTGGAAACAAGGAAATTCTGACATTTTGCATATATTTTTTGTTTAAGAGAAAAGGAATTATTCACAATTTTTTTTAAGATTTCGATTTTTTTTTATATATGCATGAACCTAATGCAACTATATGAATGCAAACTAAGTGTTTATAAATTTTCTAAAATTATATGATGATGGTTAGATTAATTTCAACAAAAGATTTCTCAGCCAGTTAACGGACATAAGTTATCGGTGCGCCAGGAATCACCCTAGCAATGCAGCCGAAGGTTTAAGTACCTTCGGAGGAACAACCACAATAATATTTATGAATCTTCATAATAATTATAAACGGTTATTACTCTTTCGTAGTCTAGACATCGAGAAATAAATCGTTGGATAGAAACCAATTTGTCATTATATAATAATGTCCTTAAAAAATTAAAAATTAAACTAAATGAATGAAAAACAGAAATTAAACGTGAATAACAAAGCAACTACAAATGAATTTTATTTTGTTTTTGGACTTTTTTTTAAAATGCAAATGCAATCAAACAACAATGCAATTAAATAAAAATAAGGGAGAAGAGAACAATACTAGAGGGTCTGAATTTATTAGCAATTTTTTTCAGTGGCAATTTTTTATCAGCAAGCAAGCATGCAGATTTAAGCAAAGCAATTCTCTTTCTTGTGTAACCTGAAAAGAGTCAAAACTGATATATATATATATACACACACACACACAAACATACATACAAGCGGAAGACACGTGTTTTTTTTTATTATTAAAAAAAAAGGATAAAAAGCGGAAGGAAAATGGAAATGAAGTTAAAGAAAATAGGACCTAAGAAAAAAAATTAAGCTCGACTCAAATTACAAAAATCAAACAATTTTTTCCCTTTTATTTTTAGGAAAGAAGAGGGGGAATAAAACTAGTTAATAAAAATAAAATCTAAAACAATTGTTCGGCCCAAGATTAAAAATGCGCACCCACCCAAACAATGACTTCAGCTAGTACTCACACTCTTCAAACAAACAAAACGATCCCAAAATAAAATAAAACAAAATAATGGACGACAACACTCTTGAAATCTCAAATTCAGTTTTTTTTTTACAAAGAATCAAAAATCAATCCCACTACAAAATTAAAATCAGGTCACAATTTTTTTGTTTGAATTCGATGAGGATGCACTGAATGGATCTGAGGCATTGACTGCAGATGATTGGAGACAGTTGCGATTGGGGGTTATTGATTTGGGTGAAAGTTGGTTGACCGTGGGTGAATACGGGGTATTTGATTGAGTGAATTGTGGTTGCGAATTGGAGGAGTTGGGGTTCGTGAGGTTCAGGGGTTTATAGTGCTGGGGGTAGCAGTTCGTGTTTAGTTAATGGAAGGTAGAAGCCGAAAAAGAGTTGTGAAGGGAGGTTATACAGTTGTGAAGGAGACTTTGGTTAGCGAAGAGCGGTAGGTAAAGGAAAGTTGGTATGTGGATGGAGGTTGATAAGCAGTTGGAATGGTGTTGAATTGTGGTGTGTAATGATGATTGGTTTATGTGAACTTGATGGAGGGAGTAGTTGTGAACGGTCTGAGGATGATGTTAGGGTGTAGTTTGGTGTCTTGGTAGCTAATACAAGGGGGTTGCCTCACTGCCGTATGGTTGTTCGGTTGCAGCTGAGTTTGGGAAAAATGAAAACTTGGTGAATGCTTGTTGAATGAAGTTGGGCAATGTATGTTGAGGAGGTGCAGGTTTTGTAGTCAGAGTTTATTTGTTCTCAATTACTGCTTTATCATGTTACATAATCTTTTTAATCGATGACAAAAGGGGAGAAATATTTCTCCTATGATAAATCTATGATATATATTCTATGCTCTGATGAATCTATGATATATATTTTATGCTCTTAGAATCTATGATATATATTCTATGCTCTTAATAATAAATTTCTTTTTGGAATACATGTTCTAACATTTTGTTGCAGGAATCAAAACGGTAAGATTATAACTTTACTGAACTAACAAAATGTTGCACAAATTCAGGGGGAGCAAATACTTAGGGGAGAAAATCAGATATTTTGTCATCAATCAAAAAGGGGGAGAATGTTGAAAACAAGATTTTGATTAATGCCAACAAAAGAAATAGCAATGGGAACCATGTTATAGAGATAAGATTATATATATACACACACGCACACACACATTGAGTCGTGTTAGAATTATGTTAAAATTTATCCTCAAGTATAACACGAATATTCAAAAAAAAAGTAAGTATATATATATATATATATATATATATATATATATATATATATATAAAATGTACAAACTCAGCTCTACCCGTCGACTGGTAGATAAATGACCAGTCGACTCGTCAGAGAGTTTTTGTACATAACAGCTAGTTTTGAAAAGTTTTTTATCCAAACGATTTGAAGTTTAATTCAACCATTTAACTAATGATTTTGACCAGTCGACTAATTCGAAACAACAAATATTTTTCTGAAAGGTTGCCTCTATTCATGTAGGGAAATCCCTTCATTTCTGAAAGGAAATGGAAACTTCTTTTGGTTAAAACTCTTCATGAAGAATTGTTACCTTTCTACTATTATATAAATATTTCAAATGTGTTTTCCAAATCACCAATTCAGATGATATTCTCACTATTTTCTGATTTAAACTTCTATATACTTTGCAAACAAAAGTTATCCCAAATTCAAGTTACTTGTTGAATCCTTGATAACATTTATCATATCTTGATTCTACAAGCAACTAACTTCCTTTAAATCTACACATTCATTTCAAATACTCGAGGATAAGATTACAGGAAGGGTGTACTTAAACCGTTGACTATCCGTGTTGATTTAAGAACACAAAGCAGAAGTCAAAACACTTGTAATTGTTGAAGTCCTGTATATTTGCTCAGGTGAGAGGCATCCTTGTTGGTGCTCGGGTGTACTGACCTATTCCTCCAGGTTAAGAGAGGGTGTGATAGTGAATTCCAAATAGGAGCTTCGGGACCGGACATAGGGCGGGAAGTCCAAACCAGTAGAAAATTCCTAGTGTCATTTCTTATAGCATTTACTTTTGATACATTTCTATAGCTTAGCTTTTACCTACATAACTATTGTATATTAAATTAGTATATCATCTATATTTCTGCTATATCCATATAAATCCTTCTTAAGTCATACACATCGACTTTTCATATTGGTCAAAGTACAGTGGGGAGACGATGATAGTGAGGCTACTTGGGAATTCGAAGAGCAAATGCGTAATTCTTACCTCTATCCGTTTAACGATACATTTCGATCTTTCCCTTTTATCGTCTCTCTTTCTTATGCTTTGTCTCTTGAATTCCTTTGAACTTGATCGTAGGAGACACTTATAGCGAATAGGATATGGTTGAAACATGTCTTTGAAACATGCTATGTTTGATGTTAGCAAATGGATGCAATTATTTGCAAGTGGATGCAGTGAATGCATATACACACAATAGGCACTATGATTGGCTGAATAGGACACTTGCATATGCATATGGATGCTTTTGCATTTTATTTATTTGGTTGTACTATATCGATGTCGTCATATGGTTGTTGCATATGGATGATGTTTGTTGCACCCATATATAACTAACTATTACCATTCAGATTTGGCATACATTTGGACGCATGGCACCGACATATTTGCATAAAGAGGAGGTCAACTGAATTGGAAAACCCCTAGTCTTTCTCATTAGTTAGGGTCATATACACTACACAAATTGCTGAAATACATAAATTTATATTATATAAATTAAGGACAATGGTCGCCAGTGGATGATGGATGAGTAGATGGATATAGAGACATTTATTCTTCTACCGTAGATATTTAAGGGATGTAAGGAGGAGAGACTGTAACAAACCAAATTTTAACAAAACAATAATTAATTTACTAATTGATAATTTAAGAATAAATTGAGAAATAATCGGGAATTAGGCAATGGGGGGTAGCGCCATTGGGTCTGTAACGACCTAGATTTTTAACCGTTTAGTTTGAACATTTTAAATTGGTTTTAAATTTTGATTTGAAATTTAAATAACTCGAATTCAATGATTTTGAGTGTTTAATTCAATTTGAATAATAAAATAATAACTTTAATTTTGAAATACTTGGAATAAACTAAATTTGAGGCACAATATGAATTGCATAATAAGTTTAGATTTGAATTATAATAAGGAATTTGAACGAAGTCTGAACTATAATTTTTTTAAATTAAAAACAACCCTTTAACGTCGCGGTATTTCGTATTTTTACATTTTGAACTTCAACTGAGTGTACAAGCTCCAATATAAGTCAGAATTCTTTGAAATAAGAATCATTTGAATCTATTGGAATATAATTTTATAATAAAGAGAAAATTCAAAATTTTATCTGGCATATTTCGAGTTATATTAAAATTAAATTTTCAGAAAGTCACTATAGATTCGTTTATAAACCACAATGATTATTAAATTAAAAAAGTGGTTTTGAATAAATTCAGTATCAATATAACCTGAAATTTAAAATCAAGTTAAGATGTTTGAAGCTATATCATTCTATTTGAATATATATGATGATAATAATTTATTATCAGTAAATTTGTTTATTTTGAAATCGATTGTATTTTATCAATTTAATATAAAACTTAAGAATAACCAAATTCCAAATAACCTCGGATTTTAATGAAACTAATTTTATAAAATACATAATAGATAATTATTGTAAGATTTCAAGTTCTAAGTTAATTGGATTTATTTTGTGATCGTGCGCGGTATAAACGTGTATCAGTTCACGTTGTGAAAAGGAAGTTTTACAAATGATTTCGGAATTCGACGAAACCAGTTTCATCATGTCCAAAATATTAAGTTATTGTAGGATTAAAAGTTTCATCGCGTTTGGAACTCATAAGTGGTCGTTTAAGCATGTTACTTCATCCGTAATTTTCGTATGAATATTTTAATAAAATAATTCACCTATAAATATACCTTGAACCATCCTAAACCTAAGTCAAATCCATCCAGTGGTCAACCAAATTTATGCCGCCACCCTTTCTCTTACGTTTAGAAAATTAATCAAATCGCTAAATCTGTTAGGAATTAGGAAGAATGTCCAACAAAAAAGTTGAAGAGCTCGATGGGGGCTTTCCATTGGTGTTGGTCTAGGGTAGCGTGTTGGCCAGAGTGCACTGGAATCGGAGTGAATGTAGGCTATGGAATTTCGTATTTTGTCGATTTGGTGGAGATAGAGGTTGCGTTAGTCAAGGGGTCTACTGAGAAATGTAGGATGGAGGGAGAGCTATCGTAGGTGGGGATGTGGCGACCTAAAATGGTCGGTGGTGGTGGTTGGAGGCAATTGTATAAAATAGGTTTGTTGGGGGGGTTTTTAGCATTCAGGGTTTGGATATTTCACTCCAATTGGGGCATTAGGAGGTATGAATGTCTGAAGGGAAAGCGAAGCGTCGCCGAGCTGTGGAGGTTGTCCGATGGGCCAGCATGGTCGGAGGAGAACGAATCGTGGAGATGAACAGAAAACGATTTGCATTGATTTCTAGCAATTTCGGTTGACTTGAGGAGCCATGCTCGCCGGCGGCGGTAGCTGGTGGCGGGGCCGATACGTTGGTGGGGTCTGGTGCAGCGGAGGTGATGTAGCAATTATTTTAAAGACCTTGAGGTGTTTTTGAACGAAGCTGGAGAAGACAATGGATTAGGTCGTGTTTATTAATGATAATCAGGTTATTAGCCCCTAATAATGGTAGTTAAGTTAATGAAGATCAGTAACGAATATTAATTTGCATTAAATTTAAGTAAAACGCTATAATGTATATAACTTGTTCAATTGTTACTAGAACATCGTGAAACAAGACTCGTTGGAATTGTATTAACGAAGGCCACGCTATTGAGCTGGTTTAGCAGGAATTAGAAGCAATTGGAATTTCGTTAATTTAAATGCTTGTTTAAAATTAAATGATGCTGAAATCTCAACTCAAAATAAATTGTGAGTTAACTCTCACGCCTTCTGGAATTCTATGATGTGATTTAATTTAATATTAATTTTAATTTATCATTGATAGTATAAATTGGATGTTCGGATGCCTTGGATGCTTATTGTTTATTGTTCATTGACATTATTCATATTTACGTCGTTTAATTGCATTAAATTAAAATTCATATTCCATATGCATTATTTCAGTGTTAATGTGAGCTATGTTGCAGGGAAAGCCAGGTTGGAGGGATCCAACTGGATTCCTCAAATTTATTGTTGTTATTTGATTTCATATTATTCAAATATGAATTGTTTAACCATAGTAACGTTAAAACTTATTTGGATGTTGAATTGAAATTCAACATTGTTGGATTTTTAATCAATAAACAGTATTGATTGAGTGATTGGCAACAAATGGTCTAAAACTCATATTTTTAAGACGTTAACTCGCCGTCAGGCGAATTGACGTATTTAAAGTTGTGAAATTTATTTTTATAACTGAAACAAAGTTTTAAATTATATTTTATATAAGAATAGAAGTTTTTAATAAATCAATATTTATAAATTAGTTTTTAAGAAAGTATTATAAAATGATTTATTTAGCAATTTGTTATGTTTTAATAAGTTTTATAAGCGAATAAGTCAAAATTGAACCTAAAGGGTAATATTTTGGATAATTATTTTATGAAAAAATTATGTAAAGTTATTAAATTAATTATATTATCAGTTAATTTAAGGGAAAGGATTAGCGGAAATCAGTTACCAAGTTAATTGATGTTTTCAAGTTGACTAATCAAATGTTTAAACTGAAATGGGCTATTAGATTAATCTGTTATCAATTAATCTAATATCTTTGACAAATAGTTGTCTGAACTTAATAATATTTTTTACAAAATTAATTATCTCAAAATTAACAATATTTAAAGCTAATTATCAACTTATTGATCATTAATAAAGTTAATAACTAAAGCTATTTTAAGAGGTTAACCAACCTATTTTTAGTTAATAATGAAAAAACTACTTTTATTTAGTTAATAATGAAATTAATTATTATTTTAAATTAATAATAATTACAGTGATTATCTTTTATATTGCAATTCATTTAAGAAGTTATAAGGTGATGTTTTAGTAAGCGTTTACTTTTTTCTAATGAAAAGTCAACCCTCAAAAACCATTAGAGTAATGGTTGGGAAGGTTGGTACTACATATAAAATAAGAAGATGTAGGGAAACTGCCTCCCAATGGTGGCTCACAAAAAGATAAACAAAAATCGAAAAAGGTCCAAATCCTACAGGCCACAGAGAAGTAAATGGCAACATATAGGCCTAAGCGACATAATAGCGGAATAAAGTAGCAATTAATCATCAACCAACAAGCATGCAAAGGATGTCGGTCCCACAGTAATAGGCAGGAGGTATTAGATCTCCTGAAGCTCGAGGAAAGACCAAGTAGCACTAACAAGTCATCGCAGACGCCTTCACTAGAGTGCCCCGAACAGGCCGTCAAGAAACTCGAGGACATACCCGTCCAGCCGAAGGGGGGAATCCTAGCCAACTGACTGGGAAACAACTCTAATAACCTAAAAGAAAAACAAAATGACAACTGTAACGGAAACATAAAGATAAAGAATAAATGAAAACAAATACCAAACCAACTGTGAATGTCATGGACTACAGGATATGCTAAAGTCTGTAATGAAAGACTCTAGGAACCTGCTAGTAAGCATTTACTTAATCAACAAATAAAGTAACAGTAGTTATATTTGAAAAAGATGTTAAAAGATAAGAATGGTTTGTAAAATCCATGTTTTAAATAAAATAATAAAGAGACTGTGTGATATTGTAATTAACATCATCTTTTTGAAATACAAACTTTTATCTATCTTAAGAAAAGGACGTTGTCGGTCAAGGTCCGAGAGGTAAATAAGAAAACCCCAAATTGAACGACTTCAAGGTTATCCAAGGATGATATTAGTTTGTAACGGTAAGGAGATTTTGTATATACATAGTAATATTTCTAAAGTAAGGAAATTTAAATAGGTTTGTGAAATTATAACGATATTTTTGAAGTAAAGTAATGGAAAACAAGAGATTTGCGAATATACTTATTCGAGTGGGATAAGTATATGAAATCGATTTGTAAGAATCGATAAAATGATTTTAATTAAAAAGGGCCTAAACTACTGGTATACTTATCTAAACTGTTTGATTTGATAGTAAAACAACCGATGTCAATGAATATTCATTTTGACTTTTGACATGTCAGTTCGAAGGGACTGGAGTGGGAAGTGAACCCAAAACCACTTCGAACCAACTTTATGTTTGAAGCAAACTTGCAGGGATGATTATAAAGATGAAAAATTAAAGACCATAAATGTTCATAAAACGGAAAAACCACTTATAATCTTCGACTTGAAACCAGAGATAGACCATGATTCTGTCATGGTTGAAATCTACGAATTTCAAGGATTACTCGCACTGATCCTTGGGGTGATTCCTATATATGATGCGGTAGGAGAGTTCCTTTGATTCATCCTATTCCTGGATGACTTTTATGGATGAATGTCTGAAAAAGTATTTCTGAAGAATCACGTACATTAATTTTTACAAATATACCAAGTTTGGTGGTGGAGAAGGCAACTTCTTTTAGCTTAACACCCAGAGTATAGTTGTGCATATCAATTAGTGATTTGATGGGTCTGACAATGTGGCATTCAAAGTTGATGTGATATTCTCAAAAAGTAATCGTGACCTCAAGACTTATCAACCGGGAAATGAAAGAAATCGGGCAGGCAACATGGCTATGTGGGTAATTCCCATCAGGGTGTATCATCACCATCTAGAGTGATTTCATTTGTTCCTTCTTCTATCGCTTCTATATGCTTACAGATTATGTTTGACTAGCTATTAACCGTGGTGATGATATACTCGGTACACTCAAGTTGAATGAGTGGTTGGTCATGTGTGACTGGGTCACAAGATGTTCTTATTGAACCCAAGTGTTTTCTCTCTAGAGATCACTGATCTAAAGGTGGTCCCACACCTTGTCATGTTGAAAATCCAAACTCCAATATGAGTCGTATGTTTTTAAATGTAAACCAACTATGTTGGAAAGTGATATGCAAGATTTCCGGCAATATTCCTATTCATTTGTAGATTGATAGTCATTATTATAATACCACTAGATTTGGATATTAAAAGTTATTTAGTTATGGTAAGGTAAAAACACGTGCAATATTTATGTATGGTCATGTCTTACGAGAGTTACATTGTTTCAAAGGATTTTCTAAAGTTAAGCAAGTTGTTTGTGATGTGAATTTATCACTGAAACTATTCCAGACTGATCTGGGTTGATTTTGCTTTGCTTCAAAATATGCTTGGGTCAGACTGAGTATACTTTCCATGTTAGGTTTTGCTTGGAGCTTCAGGAGAGAAGCTGGAGTCGAGACGTAATTCCGTATTTTTTGGTAATAAATTATTTTTGGTGTGTGAGTTATATTGAACTAGTGTGTACTCTGATGTTGTAATTATATATGTACGGTTTTCTTTTGAGTAAAGAGTTGTTGATATATTTTATTTTATTCATTCTGCTGTGTGATTATATTGTACTCTGATTCTGTAGTGTTGTTATTATTCTTCTTCTTCTATTCTAATATTTTTTTTCTATCATTTTAAACCCTCTAATTTCTTTCTTTTAACTATCTGGTGTTTTCGATAATTGACTTTTGGCAAGTAATACAAGATTATGTATTATTGTCGAAATTTGAGCATCGAATTCCGCCGGGTCATTACAGTGGTATCGGAGCATAAGGTTTAGTTATAACCTTGGTTCTATGGTGTAACTCAATAGATATGGGGTTAGTAATACCCTAGATTGAGTTTGAGTGTATTTATACGAGAGCGCGTATTTGTAATTGAATATAAATTTATTTTTATATTATTTTTGCCTAGCATATTTTGTAAAGAGGATAAAAGTAATAATTTTCTCAAATTTATTATAATCAACCAAATACACCAATGTTGATTTGAATGGATTGGATTATGAAGTTGTTATATTTAACCAAAAGGAAATTTCAAATATAAAATGTGTAAATGAGAATTTTAATATAAAAATTGGTTTACGAATCAGGTTTTTCCGACCATGTGGGTCAATGTACATATTTTTATATCTCTTGTTATATTATGAAAGTCTCTCCGTAAAGGGAAGACTTTGCCAAAAATTTCTGAAAATTTAAGGTGTTAAAAAAATTTCAAAAAATTTGAAATTTTTTGTTAATAGAAAAGAATTGGTTTTTCGATTAAAACTTATCGAATCAGTTGAACTTAAAATTTTAGAAAGTAGAAAGGAAGATTTTAACTAAGTGAGTTTTTGTGAAAAGTTAATGGGTTCGAAGCCTTTTTCCTACCTTACTAATTTTGGGGACTGGTCCGTGTTGATTTTGCTTTGCTTCAAACTGTGTTCGGGTCAGATCGAGTATATTTTCCAGGTTAGGTTTCGCTTGGAGCTTCATGAGAGAAGTTGGAGTCGAGACGTAATTCTGTATTTTCTAGTAATAAATTATTTTAGTTGTGTGAGTTGTATTGATCTAGTGTGTACTCTGATGTTGTAATTATATTTATATAGTTTTCTTTTGAGTAAAGAGTTGTTGATATGTTATGTTTTATTTACTTCGTTGTGAGATTTCATTCTACTCCAATTCTGTTGTGTTTTTATTCTTCTTCTTCTTCTAATCTAATATTTCTTTTTCTCACCCTCTAATTTCTTTAACTACTTGGTGTTTTTGATAGTTGGGTTTTGGCAAGTAATACAGGATTATGTATTAATTTCGAAATTCAATCATCGAATTTTGCTAGGTCTTTACAGGGTCCGTTGCGATTTTATGGTTTTGGATAGACTTTTGGCTTGCGTAAAATAGACAAAACGTACAAATTATGATCATTGAAGTTTGAATTATAAAATAGAAATCTATATAAAAGTTAACAAATTAATTGGGCAAGATTATCGGGGTAACTAGGGCGACCCAGCCCAGCTAGGTGGACCGTGTTGTTAACCTGGGAACTAAGTAAGTCGACCCAGTTAGCGTTGCCAAGAATGGTTTCGTGCCTGGCACGAGGCGAAAACGCTGGTGTGTTCTGAAGAC
This sequence comes from Allium sativum, assembly GCA_030737875.1. Lineage (NCBI taxonomy): Eukaryota > Viridiplantae > Streptophyta > Magnoliopsida > Asparagales > Amaryllidaceae > Allium > Allium sativum. Next base: position 18,242 of record JASFAX010002366.1, on the reverse strand, counting down.
TTCTTGCTGATGTGGTTTTGAGCATTGTTATTAAAAACCTAATCATCCCGAGGCTAAGATTTTCCTTTTACACCTATAAAATGATATGTACTTCTCCCTTTTTCCACATACTCCTGCTTCTTCATTTTCTCAGCATCCACATCATTTCTTCTCTAAAATAAAATATATTGTTTGGAAACAAATTCTTAAGTACTGTCCATTTATAGATTTTAAGGATTGTTTACCAGCGCCTTTTTGGATTTGCTATCTTTAAGTGAGTTTTGAATTTTTTTTTTTTTTTTTTGAGATTGTAATCAAATCTATAAAATAGTAGTTGTAATTTTTTCAAGTCTGAATTATTCTCTGTTCTTGATTCAGATTATACAGTTGTTCTATTTCTTTTTTGAATTCCTCTATCTACTGCTGCAAATTATATTCAGAATTTTTGTGATTTATTGTTCAGAATCTCTTTTCTTCTTTCTCCTTTCTTTCCTTTTGAATTTTTGCAATTGCGCTAAACATATGCCTAAAAGAGCATATTAATATGCTGAAACAGGCATGAACCTATAAGCCATATATTTTGCATTGGATTTTCTTTTCTTTTTCTTTATTTTATGTTTGGGTCGAAGAAAGAAATATGTAAAACCCCATACTTTTCTGTGCCTAAATTTCGACAAAAATCGAAACTTAAACACATCCAAGCATGGAGCATGTAATCTGGTACCTGCAATAAATGAGCATGAGCATAATCAGAGTATGATAAAAGAAAACTCACAGTGGAAACAAAATAGGATAACAAGTATCAACTCAAGTAACTACCTTTTTCAAAGTAAGTCACTTTGCCAATACCGCGCATGAGAGACAACGAGAACCGAAAGCCAAACTTAAGCACCTGTGAGAACCCGACCTTCTCTAAGAAACCTGAGAGGTTGTAATGAGAAGGGGTTCAGAACCACAAGTTCCGTGACTAAGAAATTTACAACACAGGTTATAATACACAAATGTATCCCGTTTGGTTCAATCCAAGATGTATGCCTAACCAGGTTAGTGGCTCTAGACCAACCTAGTAAATGTTTACGCACGACTTTACTACCCTTCCCAAAGTAGTATTCCAGAAGTATTATATCGAGATTGGATGTTTTACTCATATTTATGAAGCCTTTACACTAGAGCATTTCTGGTTATTAAACCGATAAATGAATTCCAAATTACGGAGTTATATATATACTTTTCATTGGCTTATCCTTTGTTATTTAACGCCTCACTATCAATGATAGATAGGGTGGATTCTTCCAATTGCTTAAGACCTTAGGCGGACCGATTGGTCATCCAATACCTCACGATGATTTATTCACATTATTATAAACTAGAGGGAACTAGCTAGGGGCCCTACTAGTTAAGTCTTCCATCATCCACGCATATACCCTTACCCATTGTAAAGTGAGAGATGGTATTTATCGCTCGCTATACCATCTAGCTAACCTTATTGAATAACCTCCGTAATCGCTTATTACTTCCCGTAGGATAGGTAGCCATATCTGACATTTTAAGTTTCCAAGTTTGGGCAGGCAATACACACATATGCCGTTTAATACCCCTAAATTGAAAGACTTAATCCCGGGTGGACTCCTCGATCCAAGCCACTTAAGATCCAAGGAAGCAGACTATATGCGAAGACTATTAAGTTCGAGCCCCATTAGCCATTAATACCTTTCCCTATTGGGATAAAGTGGGCTACGCCATTTAGTCCTTTCTGTCTAGTTCTTCTTTATGGAAATACTATATGTACACAATCCACCATCGTCACGGGTTCATATGGTTAACAATATTTTGCATTATTAACCTACTAAGTCCAGTTCTACTTTTAATTATAAGTTTCATATTCATTAAAAAAAATAATGGAGGTTATATCCCCTTTTCCCTAGGATATTTACTTAACTTCTTCCCTAATTTACACTTAGTATTTAAACGACAACCAATATCCATTAATTCCATTTTTGACCCCATTTACTTTCCATTTCTTTGTTTGTTGTCCTTTATGACCATAACGGTCATATTTTTCTAAGGCAACCATTTATCTTTAATTTCCATTGATTACAATTAGTGTCATTTATGAGTCTAATAGCCATAATTTTCCTAAGACATTAATTATAATGGAATATCCCTGTTTTTTCAGTCCGAATATATTTAATTTTTGTACCCCAACAGACATTTCTAATTCTATTTATTTATTTGTTGCCTGTTTTATATATATATGTATGTATGTATGTATATATATGCATCAGGACTCTCACATTAAGTTGACTACTTGTGAATGCTGGATTTGCCGGTCGGTTCTGAGAAGGCTTCTAGCACAAGTTGAACTTAACCTTGTGCCTTAGTACATTTATATTAACGCATTAGACCCCTCACATTAACCTAACTACATGTGGTTGCTGGATTTGCCGGTTGGTTTCGGGCAGACTTATACCACAAGTGAGCTTAACCTCGTGTTTAAATGCGATTATAATTTAAATTTCCTAATTGGAGTGTACAACATTTATCCTAAATAAATTTTAGGAACTGCAACCATTATCATATTCGCTTTCCCCACTCAACAATTTGTTACAATTGTTATTTATTGATTTGTAGTCTTATTTATAGCAACTAATTATATTGATTGCTACAAATGGTCACCACAAATATATTTATTAAATATGGAATACAATTTACACATATGATTCCATAAATGAATACTATCCACTCATTCAACATTCAATACAATATGTATATTTTACCGTTTTGCACTGATTTGGACAGATGATATGTATATATTTATATTTTATGTTTTCATACGATCAAGGTAGTTATCTTTTATTATTATTATTAACTTTTATTTAAATGATTTGGTTTAGTCAATAACCAAACATTTCTTTTTGCATTCAATATTGCCAAAAGGTTTCCAATCTTCCAAAAAGATCGTTAGCGGTAATTATTGTAACTTATGCTAAATTTGTGGAATAGACACAATTCAAATTCACAAGAAATATATATATATATATATATATATATATATATATAATAGTCGATTCAAACTAGGCACAAATATTTATTTTTATATTGATACGTATGTTTGCACCACTTTTCTTTTTAGATCTTTTTGCCATACCTCTTTTGAATTCAAAAGGACATCTTTTTGTCTAAAAAGAAGAAAAAGGCATACTTACAATAATTAAGCCAAAACCCAACACTATTGACTACAAAATAGGTATAATTTCAATCACAAAATTTAACAATCATATCTTTCCAAATTCACATAGTTTACCAATTTCATCTTTTACCCAAATTCACATATTTTATTTTCCGACACTGAACTAAAGATCTGGAATGTAATTACAACTAATTGGTGTTTAACGGAACCGATTTCCATATCTATAGCGTTATGCAATGTCCACAATACATTCTATAACATAATTGCAATATATTACATGACATAACTATATGAATTAGTGTAAACAAGTTTAAGAAATCCTACAATTCATTTTATGCATAATCACAATGTATAATTCACAAATTTTTCACTTTTTATAACCAGATTTGATGGGTGTCAATCTAATTACAACAATTTATTTATCAGATCGGATAGGCATAGGCATAAAAATTGAATTTATTATAAACGAGATAAATACATTATATAAATGTATATGTAAATTTCTCACTCACCTTATAGCCTCCAAATTCAACTGTTTGAACCTTTTTAGGCCTACAATCCCCAAATTCTCATAAATCTACAATTTAGGGAAAATTCTAGATCTGTAGAAATGTAAGAAAAAGGGAAGACATCAAAGAATCTATCATTGAATGTTAAATTGCATTATTTTCCATTGAATCTATTTATCCTGTCGATTTCACATGAATTTGATTTGATATGTATGAATGTATTTTTATTTAAGAATAAGGTTAGAAGAGAGAGGGAAAAATGGTCGAGCTCCGCTGCTGCTATAAATTTGAATGAGAAAAGAATGAGGACTTACCCCTTTATTTATAGGTGTGGAAATGGCCTTGCACCATTGGATTCATTTTAAATAGCATCCGTCCATTCGTTTTATAAAATATAACAAGAATACCCCTCAAAACCTAGCCGTCATTGGGCACTATAGGCTCTAAGCGGTCGACACCCCCTTGGGGAGCGGTCGACTGCCCTTAAGCCGAAATGCCCAATGAAGGCAGGTTAAAGAGGGAAAGGAATTTATTAATTATTCTCTTTATTTATTTTTGTCTGTTTTTCGTATTTCATCCATAACTTTTTCATAAGGACTCCGTTCGCGAAACTCCAAACATGAAAGTTGACCAGAATTCTGAGGCGAACGCAACGGTTAAAATTTCATGGTCAAATTTCATCATTTGCAGAAGAGCATCTAATTAAATAACTATTTATTGTCAAACTTCCGGGTTGTTACATTCTTCCCCCTTAGAAGGAATTTCGTTCCGAAATTCTGACAGTAGTTATCTTATCCTACACAACCAATTTGTGTACATCCACTTTGCAACCATGTGTATATGTGCATGGTGTACTTAATGCATTTCAACCATTAAATTTGCATGCAAGATGATTCTAAATCGGGCCCTTTATATGTATGAATTGATATTTTTAAACGCTTTTAAAAACATGATGCAAAACATCCTGAATATACTGGCTTAGTTTGAGGACATAAGGCATTTTCACACACATGGATAAGGTTATGCCAAATCGCTGCTGGACTAGACCTGATAAACCCAAACCCATGGTGGGCATAGGTTATTCATGATTCAACGCAGCCGATCATTTAGGTAGTATTAGAAATTTCTTCCTAATCTGTTCTACTTGTAGAAGTGCAAAGCAGCCAACATCAGTATTGAATATCTTTGTATATCATCCTTTGTTACACCCCTACTTTATTCTATTCACTTTCAGTTGTGCACAGACACTTATCCCTAGATTTATACTGGACTATTGTTTTATTTATTTGTCTCCTCTTATTAGTTGTGCAAGAAATTAATACAGCTCACCAAAAAAATTATTTGACCTATTTTCTTCTTTTTCTTCTTTCCTTTTTCTTCCCCCAAGACTCTCAGGGAGGAACTTCATAGCTCGGATTGATCTTTTGACTTCTCTTGGAAGAATCTTTTGGATATGTACTGTTTATTTTATTTTCTTTCTTTTATCTATTTTTGGATACTTTTGTTTTGTACTCTGATGTTTCCTCAATGACTGAGATTAAGACATGGTACTTTAATGACATTTTGGTTTATTTAAAATGATTGAGAATGGTTAATGATTTTGGTCACTGTAATATAAATTGTCTTTTCTTCTGCTGTGAATTTATTCTTTATGTTTTGTGAAATCTTAGTCTCTATGATGATTATTTGTCTTTATACCTACAACGCTCTGCATTTCTTAACGAGATTCGTCTAAATTGCATTAAGGGGTTTGGGGTGTTACACCAAAGGTCATGGCTATCCGTAAACGTTCTCTTTCTTCAAATCTAGTAATTATTTGCCAAATCTATTCTACTTCATTCAGGATTCTCCACCACATGCACGGTTAGTAAAGATGTATTGGTACTGGAAGAGAGTACAACAATACCGACTCCATTCTCTTTAACAAACAATGTTACATTTTTTGCACCGTGGTCATTAAATTTGAAATCATATTCCAGTATTGCAAATAAATTAAATTTAAGTACTCAAAACAATTTAATGTTAGTTTCAGTTTCAGATTTCAGATCTTATATTTCAAACCATTCTTTATCAAATCAAAGGGTTCTCGAATTCTGTTTCACAGATACCAATATTACCCAAAATCTTATCTTAAATCCCTTCAGATTTATTAGCTTGGATTGGACATAGATTTTATTTTGAAATAGTAAATTATGTTTAAAATAGTTAACTTTTAAATAGCAAATATATAAGTATGTAATTTTAATTTAATATAAAGTAGTTTTTATTAGTAATAGTTGTACAGTTTGTTTTTATGGATAAAATAGTTTAAACTATATAGCTATTTTATAGTTATGAAAGCAATAGTGTAGAAAATTTTGTTTAAGTAAAATAGTTTAGTATAAATAGTGGTATATCTACATAGTTTAGACATACTAATAAAATCTGAACCAATGATCCTCAGTTCAAAATTCGACTTATCATTTATTTCAGATTTCAAATTCCTGTTCAATCTACTTACATTTAACTGGTGCAAATTTCAAATTATTGGTTTACAATATAGAATTATGCTTCTAAACCATTACTTTAATTTGGTTTATAAATTGAATTCTAAGTTCATTTTATTTCATTATATTTCCAAACAATCATTCAATGTTTAATTGTTAAGTAAATCTATCAATTCACATTTCTTTTACTTCCAAACATATAATTTTAAAAAAATAAAATCTTATATAAATTAAACTCTAATAAAATCCTACTTTTCCATTTGCTTAATTTTAATTTAATTAAAATTAACTTTTAATTCTTTCTTTGAATTACGTTATTAAAGTTAGTGAATTAAATCTTTACATCATAATAAATTCAATTAAACTTTAAAACAATATTTAAACTAAATAATCCTTTATATTAAGTTAAACCGTTTAATAATGTAATTATTACATAAAAATTAAATTGTATTACTCTACATCAAACTTGCATTAAAGAAAAGTAGTTTAAATTAAATTTTAGATTTTCAAAATTTATTTTTAAACCACAATTTTAATAAATACAATTTTTACTTAAATTTATGAATTTAACTTAAATCATTTCGAATTGGCTAAATTGACATGATTAATCCCAAGTTTAACATGTCTTCCCATATTGGTCCATAGTTTGGATTATTTTTGGTTAATCCCAAGTTTTGGGGGTCCCTTTCCATATTGATCTCGTCCACCTGTTAACTTGTTATAGTAGGTTATTGTATCTTAACTTTCCCAATAACTGGTTATCCTCTCAAGAGCAATCCATACATCTAAAAAGCCCATTTTATTACAATCACCACATGTCAAAATATGGATCTATTCTTCAAATAAATCTTGTGACTTCTATCGCAAATTCTGCACCTTCAGAGTTCTCTAAAGTGGAAGAAAATCGTGAACAAATAGGGTATAACAGAAATGAAAATGGCACCAAATATTTCGAATTGAACAAAAAATACCAGCAGTGATTACATAACAAGAATTATACTCAAAACTGAACAAAGTACCAACAATTAGCAATACTAAGTATGAATTTTAACTACTAGATCTACAGAAATTGAAAAAAGATGAACTGGAATCAAAGCAATAATGAGAAATTAAACTGAAATAAAATAGGTGCAGAAAATTAAAGAAAACTGAATGGAAAAGATACTAAGCTAACAGTAAGGAAATGAACTAAAATGGAGATAGTACTGCTAACACAGGAACAAGGTTTCAACAGTTTAGTGCAATGCATCAATGGTAGAATTTTAGTGTATCTACCATCTACCTCTTATATTTTTCTCAACATTATCTTCTGCCTCTCGACTTTTCTTCTTCGTTCTGTCTCTTCCTACTCTAAGCTTTTCCCATTACTGTCTAGTGTTGTTTGCTTAATGCAAATTTCCCGCTTCCTAATTTTCACAGATCTAACTTTGCTCGCCGCCTCTTGCCCAAAAACGTTGTCCTGATGAAGCCCCATTCGATTGGATGCAGCATGTTTGTCAGGCTCCGATTTGCCAGCTTCTTGGAATTTTTTCAATCTTCCCTTCGCGAATGCTTGCAGCTGAAATAGCATTTGATGATTAATGTTTCACCAGGAGTTCGATGGTCTGATTTGATGAGTTCATCTCTTCCTTTCGATAGGTGGTCTGCGTCTAAAATTTGTTTAGGGTTTTTTCCATTCAGGCGGTTACCCTTCTCCTTCATCGTTGATCACAGTGATGGCCTTTCCATGGTGGTTAGTGGGTGGCTAGATTTTTTTTTGGGTCGCTGGCTCTCTATTGCTTTCCACCTTAGTTATTCTTGTTCCAATTACAGTGCTTAGGCTTGTAGGCAGTGATAGCTTGGTTGGATTTGGTGGCTCTCACCTATGTCATGTGACTCTATGTGGCAAGCTTGAAGTTATCCAAATCGCAGATGATGTTGGCAAGGGTGTATGTAACACCCCACACTTTTCTGCACCTAAATTTTGATAAAAATCAAAACTTGAACACATCCAAGCATGGAGCGTGTATATCTGGTACCTGCAACAAATGAGCATGAGCACAATCAGAGTACAATAAATATAACTCACAGTGGAAATAAAATAGGATAAACTAGTGTTAACTCCAGTAATTACCTTTTTCAAAGTAAGTCACTTTGCCAATACCGAGCATGAGAGAGAACGAGAATAGAATGACAAACTTAATCATCTGTGAGGACCCGACCTTCTCTTGGAAACCTGGGGGGTTGTAATGAGGAGGAGGGTCAGAACAACAAGTTATGGTGACTAAGAAATGTACAACACATACTATAACACGGATATATTCCGTTTGGTTTAACCCAAGTTGTATGCCTAACAAGGTTAGTGATTCTTAACCAACCTTGTTAATGTTTACGCACAACTCTAATACTCTTCCCAAATTATATTACCGAGATAGGACATTTGCACATATATTTGTGAAGCCTTTATACCAGAGCTGAACTAGTTAACTATATTGAGATTTGACCCCTAATTATGGAGTTTCTATATCTATATAATTTCACTTGCTCATTCTTCCTTTATTTATTGCCTCACTATCAATGATAGATAGGGTGGATTTTTCCCGATCACTTAAGACCCCAGGTGGACCAAACTGTCACTTGTTATTTCTCGATAATTTACTTAACACTAACATGAACTAGAGGGCACTAGCTATGAGCCCTACTAGTTAAGACTTCCGTCATTCACGCATATACCCTTGCCCCACATAAGGTGAGAGATGGTATTTTATCATTCGTTATACCTTCTAGCTGACCTTATTAGATAACCTCCTTAGATGCTTATTACTTCCAGTAGGATAGGTAGCCATATTTGAAGTTTTAATTTCCAGTTTTGGATAGGTCCATACACACCTAACATTTGAGACCCCTAAACTGAAAGACCTATTCCTAGGTGGACTCTTCAACCCTATTTCCTTAGCCTTTTAGGACCCAAGAAGCGGACTATACGCGAAGGTTATTAGTTTGTACCCCATTTGCCTTTAGCACCTTTCCCTTTAGGGATAAAGTAGGCTACGTTATTAAGTCATTCCCGTTTAGTCCCTCTACACGGAAATACTATACTTACACCATTTATTTTCGTCATGGGTTAATATGGTTAATAATATCTTACATTATTAACCAAAAGTCCAACTATGTTTTCTGTCTCCATTACTATAAATCAGGAAGGTTATATTCCTTTTTCCCTAGGATATTTATTTATACTTTCTCTAATTTGGATTTTGTGTTTAAACGATAATTATAAATTCCTTTATGACACCCATTTCCTTTTATTGCCCTTTATGACCATAACAGTCATATTTTCCTAAGGAAACTATTTATCAGCCCCAAGTTATCTATTTGTTGCACCCCAACGGGTAACTGCTATACTTGTTCATTTATTTATTGGTTGATTTTTATATATATATATATATATATATTTATTTATTTATGTACCAAGCCTCTCACATTAAGTTGACTACCTATGGATGCTGGAGTTGCCGGTCAGTTCCGGGCAGACCTCTACCACAAGTGAACTTAACTTCGTGCCATAATAAAATTATATTTATGCATTAGACCCCTCCATTAAACTGACTTCCTGTGGTTGCTGGATTTGCCGGTCGGTTTCGGGTATGCTTACACCACTAGTTGAGTTTAACCTCGTGCCTAAATGTGGTTATAATTAAGATTTCCTAATTGGAGTTTACACGTTTATCCTAATTGATTTAAGGAATTGTAACCATCTTCCTATCACATTTATTTTTCCCCAATCAATATTGGTTACAATGGTTATTTATTGATTCACGGTCTCATTTATGGCAGCTAATTATATTGATTGCTACAAATGGTCACCACAAAAATATTAATTCAAAATGGATTATATTTACATATAATTCCATAATTGAACCCTATCATAACATTCAAACATTCCATACAATGTATATTTTACCATTTTACGCTGATTTGGACGGGTAATATGCATATATTTATTTTTATATTTTCATGTCGTCAACGTAGTTATTATCATTTTTATTCTTCTTTTTCTTTTTAAATTAATGATTTGGTCTAATCAATTAACCAAACATTTCTTTTTATATTCAAATTTTCCAAAAGTTTTCAAGTCTCACAAAGGACCGTTAGACGTAATCATTGTAAATAATACCTATTTTGTGGAATTGACATATTCTAAAACATGAGAAATATATGTAAATATATATATTTTGGAATAGTCGATGCAAATTACACACAAATATATGTATTTATATTTATATGTACATTTGCACCACTTTTCCATTTTTAATCCTTTTTATCACACCTCTTATGATTTCAAAATAATGCCTCTTTATTAAAAAGGAGGAAGACGACATGTTTTCTAATGCTTAAGCCAAAACCCAACAATATTAAATGTAAACAGGAATATTTCTTTTATTCTTACAATCGCATAATTCACCAAATTCATCTTTTTACCCAAATTCACATATTTCATTTTTCAACACTGAACTAAATGCCTGGAATGCAACTACAACTAATTTATGTTTAATAGGACTGATTTTCAGATCCAAAGTGCTATGTAACATGTACAATATATTTCATGACAAAACTATAGAAATATGTGTGAAAAATATTTACGATCCTATAATTCATGCTATACATAACCATAACTTATCACTTACAAACTTTGACCATATTCATAATCAGATCTGATGGTTGCCAATAATTTCACAATATTTAAATGAATAGATCTAATAGGCATAAAACATAGATTTAATTCAAATGAAATAGGTAAGTCATGATAACTGTAGTACTAAATTTCCAATTCACCTTATTGCTTCCGAATTCTAATTTTTGAATCCTTTAGGCCTACAATCCCCAAATTCTTATGAATCTACAATTTATATAGAAGGGGGAAATTTCTAGATTTGTAGAAATGTAAGAAAAAGAGAAGAGGGCGAAGAATCTATCGTTATGCATCCTCATCCATTGAATCTAATAATCTTCCTAATTGCATATGAATTTAATTTGATTTGATTTGATATATATTAATATATATTTTTATTTTATAAATTAGGTTGGAAGAGGAAGAAAAATGGCAAAGCTCCGTGCCTCTATAGAATTGAATGGAAAAGAATGAGGCTCTATGCCTTTATTTATAGGGGTAGAAATGGCCTAGAACAGTCAGATTATTTTTGAGTTACATTCGTCCATTCATTACATATAAAAATTTAACCTAACCCTTCAAAACCTAGCTGCCACTGGGCGATCTGACGCCCAGTAGGTCGACCGACGGTCGACCCCTATGGTCGCCTGCTTGGGCATCAGATTGCCTAGGTCGGATTAGTTAAATTAGGTAATATATTAACTAAAAATTCTGGTATATTTATTTTCCGTCCGTTTTCATATTACATTCGTATCATTTTCATACGAACTCTATATACGAAATTCCAAACATGAAAGTTGACCAGAATTCCGAGACGAACACAACAGTTAAAGCTTCATGGCCAAATTCCATTGTTCGTAGAAATTACTATTTTTGAAATTCTAAAAATTAATTTATATCGCCAAAAATTCCGGGTTGTTACAGTGTAACAGAGGAGCATCGTTGCGGGATAGGTTGTTTTTCCTGAGTCGAGCCACAGTTGGATGGAGGCACTGATTTATTTGTGTTATATATGGTTTGCTTGAATTTAGCTCAAGAATAGGTGTAATAGAAGAAGAACGATTGATTTGGAAAAGTTTACCTGCTAAAACAAGTTAACAAGTAGATGGGATCAAGATAGGAAGGGACCCCAAACTTGGGATTAACTAAAAATAATCCAAACTCTGGATTAATATGGAAAGACACGTGAAACTTAGGATTAATCATGTCAGTTTATCCTTTCAAATATTAATTTAATCCCACTATTTAAATTAAATTTAAAATTTAAATTTTCAATTTATTAAAAATTTGATACATACTTATAAAAATTTAGAATATAGCTTTTACTGACTATGGTGTCGATATATAATTTTCCATCCTATAGCCAAGTGAATTAGGTATGTGTCATTTAAACTCATTTAATTAACTTTATGATTATATATCACTTCAATCTAAATCCCAATAAATTCAGTTTAATTCTTTGATCTATACAGTCGTTCGGGTATGTATCATTTTAACTCATAATGATTTTTCCTAAATTTACAGAGAACTTGCAATGTGAGTACAACACAACATAACATAACATAACATAACCACATATCACAAGCAATTCATATCGTCATTTATATCAATAACAAACGCAACATCTCATGGTTTTATCGCAAGTGAACATAAATTTTGTGTCATAACATGAGTTCGTGTCAATACCAACATGTCATTAATCTAGTAAGCACTAATATATATATATACACACACAAACATTTCAGTAAGACATTTCAATTAACGTTATTCCACTAACATTAAAACGCTAGTCGTAAGTGAGAGAAAATTCACCTTTCTTGGTTTGAAAAGGGGAAAGGCGATGCCACGGATGACATAGAACGATTTAGACACACACAAACACGAGTTTTGCACGACCAAGACCTGGACAACGAACATCACAAGAGCAATGGCAAGAAAAAATTGATTTTGATCTTTATTCTTTATAAAAGAAGCAAGGATAAGGTTGTTTGGCTCGGGATAGACTTGCTACATGGTCAATGGGTTGGCATTGGAGTTAGCGACGGTAAAACTGAGCTATTGGTCTGGAATTGGAGGATCTAGGTGCGGGTTCAAGGGGTGCGTAGAACTTAGGTTGTGTCCCTCATCTGGAGTGGAGCGAGACAGGGGAAGATCTGGAAGAGGTAGCGTTGATGGCTACGACTGTTCTTGCTAGTGCAAGGTGGTTGATGGGAGGCTGGTAAAATTCGAGGGTAGCGGTAGGGTTCGGTCTGAGGACTTCGGTTTGAGTGGCTTGGATGAGGAAAAGGAGATGCGGTCATAGAGTTTGATGAAGGTGGTAAGCATCGGAGGTGGGAGGTGGAGTGGCGGCCTAAGAGGAGGAAAGGAGGATCTAAATGAATGAAGAGGTGGAATTTAGAGAAAGGAGAAGGTGCGATTTAAGTTGAGATAAGAAAAATATTACGAGGAAGAAAGGACTGCGTAATTTAGGAGCGGAAAGGAGGGAAAAAGGGAAGTAGTGTACGCGTGTAAAATTCTAACACTTTCTTTTAACACGCGTCTCTTTTTTCTTATTCTTTAAATTTTTATTTGATAGGTACATTTTTCATATCTTCGCTTTTGATTTGCGCACAATCACATATAAGGTCTGGTCATTATGAAACTTAAATCATACAATAATTAACAATTATAGATCTGATGAAGCTGGTTTTGTCGAATTTCGAGGCTATTTGCAAAACGAGATTTTTCATATTAAAATATTGTTTTTATAGTACGATTCAAATATCAGTCCAATTCCAAACTATTTATTATTGTCTGTAAATTTACAAAATGAATTTAGAATCATATTAATTAACTAAACAGAGTCAACTTTGATTGCCGAATTAGTTTTAATTAATAATTAATTTCTAATTCAAAATTTTAAGTTAACTATATTAATTTAAAATGTTTGAATTTTCGAGTCATTACACCCTCCCTTAATCACTTAAAAACACCATAATGTCTTTTAAACTATAGAAAGTACTTATGTGTATAAATATTACATGTTAAGTGTACTTTTTATTCTCATTTCTTTTATGATTTCTTATTTCCTTTAAAAAAATTAAAACAACATTGTACTAAAACTAAGTTAATTATCTTCTGAATTAAGATTGGTAAATATGTAGTTGTGTGTATATATATACTTTAAAGAATCTTAATAAATTTCGTACATGATAAAATATCAGCCAATTTACAAAATTCTTCTGGTTGAATTTTTTATTTTTATTTGAACTAATTATATTTATAAACAAAATTTAAATTTTATTCTAGTATCATTTACCATTAATTAAAAAAATGATATTTAATTTGAAAAAACAACTTTTTTTGAATATTTGAAATTTATTAAATATCCCCATTCAAAGCAATAAAATAAAGTTATAGGTTATTACATTCTTCCCTCTTGAAAGAATTTTATCCCTAAAATTTTGCCATAAGAACACGCTAACACTAGGCATTAGTTCGCCTGACGTTCACAGATCATTCAAATGCAAATTCCAATTCAATTTCACTCAAATACACAGTCCTGCTTCCAATTAGAATCGTTCACCTGATCCCTTAGCATGGACTCTAATCAGGCTCCTTGATTTGGAACCTACATTCTTCTTATATAACTATAGCAATATGATAGAAAACTTTAACCCCATATCATAAGTTCTCATAATAAATTCTTATTCAGATTGTTGTAAAAACAATCCAAGACGTGTACTCGAATACTTAGATCAAAATTTTAAGAAAATAGGAATGATCCGCGTCCAACTTACAAACTTATCTCATTGGTACATACTAATTACAATTCTATATTGCTAAGTTTATTTATGAAACGTTCATAAACTAAACTTAGGTTCAACTTGTACAATTGTCTAATATAACCTAAGAGTATATACCTCTACCTAATCCAACTTCTACTTTGATTTTAACTCTCCTAAGGAAAATCATAAGTCTAGTACACAATCTTAATTCAAAATATTATTGAAATCAAACTAGATATTTTAATCTTAAATATATGCATATATATATATATATATATATATCCCAAGTAAATTCAGTATAATACTAAGGAGCTAGTTATTATCCAATAATGTCACACATTCTTAACTTTGTAAAATTGGGATTTGGCAAAATCTTGTGTCGATCACCCAAAAACAGCAAATCGACATGTCACGATCACGAAATATAGCTTGCACAACTCACGACATGATCAAACTTGGTAAAATCAGGATTTGCCAAAATCATGTGTCGATCACCCAAAAACAACTGATTAGCATAGCACAATCACGAAAAATGGCTTGCACAATTCACGGTGCGATCAAACTTGATGAAATCAAGATTTGGCAAAATCATGCGTCGACCACCCAAAATCAGCTAATCAGCATGACACAATCACGAAAAATGGCTTGCACGACTCATGACATCAAAACCTAACACTTGGCAAAATTCTGGTTTGGTATGTTTAAAAACAGGTGATCGACAAAGTGAAAATATTCAAAAACCGTGTGTTCATGCTTAGTTGATCACATCTGGTAAAGTGGTCGATCATTTGATTTGGCACGAAAAAATATAGTGATCGGCACAAGAAAATTGAAAAAAAAACCACGTCTCCAATACAGGCCGATCACTTGGCAATTAGCTCGGCAAACTAGGTAATTTCGCATTGCAAATTACGTATCCCAGGAGGGATACGAAATTTCCGTACGCATTGTTTCTCTGGCAAGCATTTTATCGTATCCAGCATGTGATTGAGGGATACGAAAAATTAGCTTTTGCCAGGCCACTTTTTGGCAAACTGAATTTTCACATGCGGATCACGTATTTTCACATAATCAACACGAGTTTGCCACCTTTTTTGTTATCAAAAGTGGCGAAGTGCCAGCATTTTTGACCACTCATTTTTACCGTGTTGGTCACGCGTTTTGGGCTGGTAGACATACATTTTCACCCATTTTTCTGGGATGCGAGATTTTCAACCTGAAAAGTGGCAGATAACTTGACCGCTTGATTTTACCAAGTTGGTCGCACATTTTGGGCTGCACAACACGTTTTTCACCTATTTTCTAGGATGCGAGATTTTCAATCTGGAAAGTGGCTGATCACTTGACCACTTGATTTTATCGTGTTGATCACACATTTCGGGATACATAACATGTGTTTTCACCTAGTTTTTAGGATACAAATTTTTCGACTTCAGGAGACATTGCCTAGGTTTTTTGGCTTCATTTTTTGGATGTGAATTCCACATCCCCCAGGGATATAAAATTCTGGGTGTTGGTCTCAAAACTCACATGTAAATACTCTCAAGCTTGGCATTCAAAGAGGTTAGCTCATTTACACTTTTCGTACACATTGGCATATGAGATTGAAGTTCTCAAACACCATTAATGGACACCTTTATATTCCCCATGGTTTTTGGACTTCTTTTTGGCTTCTAAACATTGTACAAATGTTTTCCTATAGCATTTGGACATTTTCTTTGATATTTACACTGTTCTTGGACTGTTTTGGATACCTTTTGAATTTCTTGAACATTGAAGCCACCTTTTAGACGTTGCTCCATATTTTTGCTCAATGAAGAATAAGAAGGGCATTTTTGTCAAAGTTTAGAATTAACAAATATATTGTTGTTCTATTGTAATACTTTGCACGCAAATATTGTCTGAACTTGTATAGCAATTGTAATCGGCTATTATATGATGAATAATTACTATAAAGCCGACATAGACGTTA
This sequence comes from Allium sativum, assembly GCA_030737875.1. NCBI lineage: Eukaryota > Viridiplantae > Streptophyta > Magnoliopsida > Asparagales > Amaryllidaceae > Allium > Allium sativum. Next base: position 1,688 of record JASFAX010002366.1, on the reverse strand, counting down.
GTGGCGAACCAATATAAAAAGTTGTTTCTCCTTACATTTCATTACTTTGGATTATCGTTTTTCTGCAAGACGCACACTCAGTCATTGGCGTGCACGAATAGCGACAATTCTGCATGTCAACACTTTGACTCGTCAGGTAGGGGGCACAGATTCAGCTTCAGTCTCACTTCTTGACTTTAGTTTTCAACTTTAGTTCTTGACCTTAACTCTCGACTTTGGTCTTCGAATTTGGGAATTTAACCTCAACTTTCTTTTGACAATGAATCTCGCTCGCTTCCCGTCATTGTTAAAAGGAAGAAGTTAGCTCACTCAGAAGGAGCAGGCGTGGAGGAGGAGCAAGAATTCTCCTCAACTAGACACCCATCAAACTTCGTTACTCGCGACAAGATCGAGGGAATCGTCAAGGATATAACTAAATATCTTTCTTTTTTATTAGAACAACAAAAAGAGCATTTCCGTCGATATTAAGCCAATATGGCCACTCTTCTTGCAACAAAAGTTTCTTTTTTCCCTGCTTATTCTAATCTGTTAGTAGATGAACCGAGCCTTCCGAAAATATACTAGGAGACTTCTTCTGATCCCATTGATTGCGTAAGGCCCACGATGGCAATGGAATCAGGGAAAGTATAAAGAAAAGTGAGTTCTTTTCCATTATATTTAGTATTAGTTAGTGATCTCGGCTCAGTAGGTCCCTTCCTCCCTAAGAGGGGTTACTAGATTAACCTACGTTAAATGGAATCTTTATTGCCCAACTATAAGAGTCAAATGTAAGACTTAATTGGACCTCCATTTTTGCAGGTATCAGATAAGGCTTCCAAAGCACCTTTTACTAAAATCAATGTAGTTGTATGCAAACCTAAAGCAATTTCATGATGAACCAAGAAATCTCCTATACCTATTGTTATGAAGAGTGAATTATTATTTTCATTAATAGCATTTAAACAACCAGGTAACCATATGCTTCGACCAGCATTCGAGCAGCCCGGCAAATAGACATCAACATGAATTAACTTATCGACTCCCCGAACAACACTATAAGAAACAGTATTGAACATTTCTCGTGTAATATTGCAAGCTCCCATTCTAATAAGTCGGGTAGCTTCTGCTATCTTTTTTCTATTTGGATTTTTTATTCTCCTAATGTTTTGGGGCATCCCGACAATTATATACCTGCTAATCCGATTCCCATCCCGCCTCATATTGTGCCAGAATGGTATTTCCTACATCAACAACTTCGAATTGGATTAGTGTCTACCAAAAATATGCATTATTGAGAAAAATGGATTATGATAATTAGCTTATTAGGAAGATTCGACACCAGGCCTGCTAAGTTATAGGCTGGTACATGATTCGCAGGTATATATTCTGCTTCTCTGCCAGGCATTGGATCCCCCGTTGGTCTGACTCGAAGGATTTACATGCCAGTCGGACCAAGGAAACATGATCGGAACAAGTGCTACTGTTCCACAAGGATTAGCTCAGGACTTAGGGGCAATTCCCGAAGAATAGCCCCATGTCGACACCAATCTGCAGAAGGCTATCGGATCAGCTAGGCTCGGGGCAGCACCCCCAATCTCATTTAAGGATCAACTCAGGTTGTCGTCAATCAGATCTCATGATCTGGTATTGGAAATATTGCTCAAGCACAAGTGCGCGCAGCTTTGGACACAAGAACCCCCATAAATTCG
>JASFAX010002365.1:0-46260 GCA_030737875.1 Allium sativum | reverse complement strand
TGATTTCTAAGCAGCTGGGATAAACTTATCACTGAATCGGGCCTTAAACTGATCCCAAGTAACTTGAGCCGCCTTAATAGCATTCCACCAATTCATAGCCCATCCTTGCAGCTGCCGGGATGCTAGCTTTCTCTTCATTGCATCATCGGTCCCTAAGTCCTTGAAGATGCGCTCACGACTATCAACCCAATCCTGAACATCTGTAGCCGATTCTGTTCCGTGGAACGACTTCCCACCAAGACTAGTTTAGTCCTTACAGAGCTTCGCGAAATTGGCCCTAGGTGCCTGCACCGCTACACCACCACCATTTGCAGCATTAAGGGCTGCCCTCTAAACATCCCTAAGCATCTCTCTCATGAAGTCAATGAACATCGTCCTCGTATCAGGAGCATTTCTACTATTGGCTCCTGAACCAGTATTCTTCGTATATCGGCTCATCGTTCAATCTATAAGGAGAAAACGATTAACCATCTCTTCAGTGGTGCCAGTGCAGTGCAACTTCATCTTTAGATACACTAATAGTGTGTGTGTGTGTATATATTGAAAACCAAAATATCACAAATATGCGCTCTCATATACGTATACTATCTCTCCCTGGAGTATTTCCCTAGGTTAACTACGCAACCTAGAGCTCTGATACCAAGTGTGATGGCCCGCCTCGCACCAGCCGACATTTCCCTGTAATGCGCTATACCGATGTCCAAGTAGCATGGGACGGTCACCAAAGAAAGGAATCTGAACTAATAAGGAACTTGTAGAATGTCTCACAGCGCATGGGATAAAATATAACAGTAACATAACTTTGACAAAATAGGCAAGACAATGCATAAGCTGAAAACTAAACCATCACAGCAGCGGAAAGATTCAAAATACAGCTTATGATCTAAACCATCATTATTACAACTTTTAAAACTGTCTCTAAAGAAAAATAGGAAGGTACACTACTAATGCCCAAAGTATTGACCAACAACAACACAGGGAGAATATATGGGAATAATACGTGTAAGCCTCCTGCACGTCGCCGGACAGCTACTCGTGCACAACCAGCTAACCTATCTCTAATCTGCTCGTTTAGGAGCACCCAGAGTAATAAGAAGAGACATAAAACTCTGGGTCAGACAAAAGTCTGGTATGAGCGATAAGCAGCAAAAACAGAACAACAACAGGTATACATAACCATAACCGAACCTGAACCTGCAACCAAAGAGTTAGCACAGCAGAATGTACAATACACTAAGGTGACACTAACACATGGTGTGAAAATAATGGGGAGGGGGTGTGCATGTCAAGGTGATAACAAACATCAAACATAGCAATCACCCTCACATCTCTCACTCAGTGCGTAACGTATACGATATCTGCCACTTTGATCACCCAATTCTTTGTTATGATCACTCAGCCCCATGGAGTCATGACGACTTCACTGCACTGATCCGTTACCACTAACACTTTGCTATGTCCACTCTGCCCCATGGAGTCATAACAACTCCACTGCACTGGCTTATAACCTTGCTACGATCACTTTGCCCCATGAAGTCATGACAACTTCATTACACTGATCCATAACCAATAATCCATCCCTCAGTGGTAAGTCAAAGCTATAGACATCGATAACCCCTTAGCACATGTCCCGTAGCTAAGTCCAATCATGAAGTTAACTCGTTGGTTCCTATCTGCATCATGAGTAACAACTTCCCATCTGGACTACCTTTGCATCTCGGGTTTTGGCCTTCTCCCGAATCAGTTCGGATGTGTGTAGTGCCCCAGTCATCGCCGGTTTGGTTCGGTCCTCTCATTCGGTTCATGGCGCCTCCTCCATAGCATCAGGTTGGTTCGGCTTGTGTCCCCTATCTCCGGTTCGGATCGGGCTTCTCCACTTGACCAGTTCGGGTTGTGAGCTCCTTCTCTCGAGCGGGTCGGAGAGTTTCATGTGTAGGCGAATCGTGGCATACTCCAGATGAGTAGTTCGTAGGACATGGAGCACGAGCGGATCGGGGTGTTTCACAAGCAGATCGATTCGGTTCGGGACAAGCACGATCGGTTCGGTTCGGGGTAGGGCGATCTGATCCGTTCCCATTTCCTGCACAATTTCCAGCAACCTTCCAGTGACTATTTCACACCATACGACGACGTTTTCGACTATTCTAACTTTCCTATAGGATTACTTAACATTCGAAACAGTCATAGTAACATATAAGATCAATCAACAATGTCAAAACATCAAACATATAGGTTATTTTAAATCAAACATACCCAAAAAGCATGATTTTCCCCTTAATCATGTTTAACCATAACTAATGATAGGATTAGCAAAACATATCCAAATTAACCCAAATTTCTATCAGAGCCCTAAAACAATATTTAAGAATTTTTACATACTTTTCCTGAATTTTAACATGCACAATTTCGCTAATTAACACTAATCACTCCTAATTAGCCGTAATTAGTGAAAAACAATGCAAATCACTCACCTTAGCCACAAATAAAACTTTAGATATGAAACTCTACTGTTTTGGGGCGTTTTTCTATGCAACACAGCAGCTCCAACTTTGATTTGGTGTTGATTTGCCTTGATTTGATGTAGATCTTCTTAATTAGTGATTAGAAGGTGATTTGGGATGATTTTAGAAGGTGGAGGTCATTGTTAGGGTTCAAAGGATGAAAGTGACGGCGGTAAAACCTGAAATGAAATGTTTTTCCAAACCTTATCAGCCCTCCTATAACCCTAATACCGAAATGGGTTATGGGCCTAGCTGCTAATCACCTTAATTAGGCCCATTTAAGTTGTTTTCACCTTCTATACCTTATTTCAGCCCTATCTCCCAAATTGTAAGTCCGTTTGATCTGTGTGACCACTCTACGGAAAGGTAAACCATCATCCAAATCCAATAGAAGTGGTTTTAGGTCAAAAATCCTTACCAATCAAAAGTTATAGGCGAAACAATATTCGCTAGGGGCAAAACGGTCATTTAAAAATTGACAAAAATCGTGAACATAGAAAATGACCTCAATAGTCGTTCCCTAAAGTTACACGACCATACGACCTCATATGAAAAGAAATAAATATTCTATGATCCTTCGATACGTAGAATGCGGGTCGTTACAGTATCAAACTCATTTGAACCAATATTGTTTTAATATGATACCCATAACTTTATAAATTGCACACTTTTTCTTGTTCAAGAGTTTTGTAGTTGGATTTTCCTAGCTAAGGTTTTTACTATAGCAATAGACAATATTTATACCATCTAAATCGATTTGTATAAGTAAGATAATAATGTGAAGTCAAAAGTGATAACTTCAAGTTATAATATGAGCATTTAAGATTTTGAAGATGCATATTCATGGAATGTTTTAAAATATGTTATTATAAGATGTGAACTTATTAAATGCAAATGATATTATTGTAATCTTCACTATATACAAAGTCTAAAATATAGTGCTCATTTTATTGTATTACACATTTGAAATAAATAACAACATATGCTACCTCTTTTTCTAATGAATTCTTTTCTTCGTATAGTTTACAACATCATTGTTGTTTTCCTCGGTATTCTATGTAAATGGCAAATCTGATAAAACTTACTTGCATTAATATAAAGAAATGTCACAAATAAAAAAAGAGGTAAATTTTTTCAGGATTAGGCAAATTTACATTGTTCGAGAAACAATGATGTTTTTATCTTGAATTTATAAGACCCCTTATTAACAAATTATTTATATGAAAAGTTAGGCTTGATACATGGAAGAATAACATTGTTATGCATGGATTTATATTTTTATTCATTCTGTAAATTATACTTTGAATAAGTTAGCTTCTCATTTTCAAGTGGTCTAATTTTTAAAAACTCAATTATTCTAAGGTTTTCTGATGCTTTTTAATTTTGTAGTGTCAAGGCTATAAGCTTTAAACAAAAAAAACATTTGGCCAAAGGATAAGGCAATTTTGAAAGGTACTAGAAGAGTATGCACTTCCAATTAGAACTTTCATTTACCGATCTCGATGGTTTATTTGAAACTAATTTATTGAAAATAACTCATGTTTACCACAAATAAGAGTTCAAACACTTGCATGGTGTTGTTTCTCATATTTGTTGGTACTTGTTCATTCCAAGCTTGTTAAAGTAATATAAGTGGTTACAAAAATGTCAATCTATGCGTTGTTTTATTATAGCTCATATGAATTTCCATGTGCATGAGAGCTAGATAAACTTAAACAAAATACAAAAATGCCTATAATATAATGGACATACAGTGGTCAAGAGTACACACTGTTGCAAAATGAGAGTCCAGAGAGTTACATATAAGGAAGAAAATGGATGAATTATTACGTAAAGTAATGAAATTGGAATTGCCTCATCAAATGCAAGCTTACAAAAAAACAAAAGAAGTTATTTACCCATAAACATCATCACTTGCATCTCCAATCAGTAAAGTGGAAGCTTATAACAGATCTCACCATAGTGAAATTTTCGCTAAATTTAAGCGAAAGCATATTTGATCAGGATCTAGTATTGTCTATTTAGATACCAATAAATCTCAACACAAAAGATCAGGAATTAATTATGCAGCCTCACAAAAACAATAGAAGAAATAAGAGACACAGAAGATTTAACGTGGTTCGGATATGAATATCCTACGTCCACGGATACCCAACAACTTCTTTAATTCTTTGTTCACAAGAGGCAATACAATAAGAGAAGAATACAAAACACTCAATATATATTTCTCACCCTATAATTTATACATAAATGGGGATCTTATTGAGAATATGAAGAAGAGATAACTATCGGCTTGTTCACAAAAGGTGGGCAAATTCCTCCTTATTTATAAGAGTAAGGATGAAGGCTTGCCTAATAATAAGCATAGGAAGTTTCCGGATTTTTTTGATTTGGTGTCAATGCAAATCTTGTATATTTGTGATAGTTTCCCCGTATACATATATTTGATTGGTTGCTCAAATCAAATAATATAACTTCTCATTCCATCCAAATTTATTGCCACATATATCAAGATTAAATCGATTAATAAAATCAAATAGCTCTCCCATATCTTTCCAATTTATTGCCCATAATTAATTGATTACAAGAATCAATTAAAATCTTCTCCATAATTGGCATAGATTTAAATCGTCCAATTTTAACACTCCACCACGATTTAAATATATTCATCGATCAACAAAATTAGTTGTTGGCTCAGCGCCTTATGGCGCTCAAGTAGCAGGAAGCAAACTGATCAAGATTGAGCAATGCTCAAACTTGTCTTTTGGAAGTGATTTTGTCATCATATCTTATGGATTATCCAAAGTACTCACTTTCACCAATTTGATCTTGTTTCGTTCTTCTTCAAGCATAAGAAAGAAACATCTGACATCAACGTGCTTCGTCCGTGAACAATAAGCTTGATTTTCTACAAGATGAATCATACTCTAACTATCTAAAATTAGCTCTAATGTCTGATGCGCCATTGATAGATCATCCAATAACTGAACTAATTATAATCCTTCTTTTGTTGCTTCCACAATCGATACCAACTCTTCTTTGGAAGTCGACAAAGCTACGATAGATTGCAAATTTGATCTCCATGAAATCGAGCCTATGCCAAGTGTAAAAACTTAGCCCGACACTAACTTCCAAGGATCTCGATCCCCAGCATAATCAGAATCACGGTGTCCTCTAAGAAAGATGTCACCTTCTACTCCACCATATAACAAGCCCAACGAAGAAGTACCTCGAAAATATCTAACAATCCACTTCACTACTTGCCGGTGTTTTTTGCCTGGGTTAGACATATATCGACTCACAACACCCACTACATAGGCCAAATCCGGTCTTGTGCACACCATCGCATACATAAGACTACCAACGGCACTAAAATAAAGTATATTAGCCAAATACCTCTTATCGCCATCCAATTTAAAATGAGATCCCAACGGAATGCCAACCGGTTTGACTTTCTCCATACTAAATCGAGCGAGGACTTTCTCGATGTATTGCACCAGAGTGAGCCTTAACTCTCTTCGCTTCCTATTCCTACTTATCTTCATACCCAATATTCTTTGTGCCTTTCCAAAATCCTTCTTGTCAAACTCTCTACTGAGCTCTGTTTTCAACTCCTTCATTCTGAGCATACTCCGAGATGCAATCGACTTATTATCAACATATAACAACAAATAAATCATATCATCATCACATCTCCTAATTTAAATACAATAGTCCTTGAAACTTCTGGAGTATCCCTATGAAAGCATAAAGTTATCAAACTTCTTATACCATAGCCTGGGAAATTGCTTCAATCCATATAGAGATTTGTTGAGTTTGCAAACATAATCTGGCCTGCTACTATCAATGAACCCTTCCGACTGCTTTAAATAAATTTCCTCATCCAGATCACCATGCAAGAATGCAGTTTTGACATCTAGTTTCTCTAATTCCATATCATAATGAGCAACTAATGCCAAGAGAATACGAGTAGAAGTATGCCTAACAATTGGAGAAAAGATGTCATTATACTCTATCCTCTTCTTCTGAACATACCCCTTTGCTACTAGTCTTACTTTATATATGAGATTTCTATTGCCACCATCTTTCACTCTATAGATCCACTTACATCCAATATCTCTTTTTTTGGTAGGAAGTGGCACCAAATCCAAATTGTGATTTTTTTGTAAAGATCGATCTCCTCTTTCGTAGTAACTAACCAACTGATGTCAACTTATGCAATAGCATCTCTATAATATCTGAGCTCATCATGGACAAATGGACAACATTTAATGTATATGTTGCCATATCATCAAAGTCAATGTCTTTAATGCTCAAACCAACAAACTCATCAAACCATCTAGGCTTTCTTCTTTCTCTAACAGGCCTAGTCTCTGTATGAGCTCCACCATGAGTCTGATCTTCTAAGTCAACATCGGTACTATCCTCATCAACTACGGTGTCATCGGAAACACCATTTGAATGTCTATGAAAAGAATCAATATGTGACTTGCTTTGTGTTTGGTATTCTTCATAGGTCCTGTCATTGTCATCCGATGAGGAAGGCTCCACCTTCAACATAATATTCTCATCAAACGTTACATGCCGGCTTATAATAAGTTTCTTGCAAATAGGACACCACAACCTATATCCTTTCACTCCTCTTCTATAACCTAGAAAGATACACTTGCGAGCTCTAGGTTCCAGCTTTCCTCAACTCTCATGCACATAAGCTAGACAACCAAACACCTTGAGGAATAAATAGCTAACAGGCTCTCCTTTCCATACTTCTTCAGGGATCTTCATGTCTATGGCAGTAGAAGGTGTGCAGTTGATGAGGAAAGCCGCTACAGATAAAGCTTCAGCCCAAAATCCCTTCTTCAACTTAGCAGTCAATCTGAGGCAGCTAGTTCTCTCTAATAATGTTCGGTTCATCCTTTCTACAAAATCCATTTGACTGAGGGTCGCCTACCGTAGTGTATTGGCTCTTAATGCCTTCAAAGTCACAATAGTTGAAGAATACCTGTGATACGAACTCACCGCCATTATCTGAACAGAGAACTTTCAACTTCTTCCCTAATTGCTTCTCCACCATGGATTTCCATTTATGAAATCTAGCAAAGGTTTCACTTTTGGACTTTAGAAAGTATACCCAAACTTTATGAAAGAAATCGTTTATAAATGAAACAAAATACCTGGATCCATCCAAGGATGGGAAAGAGGAAGGTCCCCAAAAATCTGTGTGAAAACAAACCAAAACAGCTTTTTCCTTATGCTTACCAACACCAAAAGAAATCTTCATCTGCTTGCCAAGAACACACTCTTCACAAAAACAAAGCTTTGAATGTCAAACTCCGTCAATCAAACCTTGCTTTCTTAGCTCATCCATGCTGCGCTCGCCAATGTGGTCCATCCACAAGTGCCATAATATAAAAGAGTCTGAATCAACTGAAGTAACTAAAGCTGATTCTCCAAATACAGTAGTGCCCTTTAGTAAATAGAGATTTCCTGCCCTTACTAATTTCATAAAATCATAGAAACCTTAGGTACTTTCATCTTCTCTTCTTCAACTACAATCTTTAGTCCAAGTCTACTTAACCCCCGACAGAAATCAAGCTCCTTCTTAAATCAGGTACATGCCTAACATCAGTAATGGTTCGAATAACACCGTCAAACATCCTAATCTTTATACTAGCAAAACAACCATATGGCAAGAAGCATCATTGCCCATCCGAACTTCTTCTCCATCAATCTCATGGTAAGTGGAAAAAGAGTTCCTATCAGGTGTCATACGATAGGATGCGCCATAATCAATCAACCATAGAGTGCTCTTCCCAAAAGAGCTAGAAGTTATAAACACGTCAATGTCACTCTCTGTATCATATTTCTCCGTTGTTGAGGTTGGAGCTTGCTTTGGGTCTTTTCTTCTTCCTTCATGCTTGAGACATTATGCAATAAAGTGCCCAGGCTTCTTACAATAACGAAAAGTCAACTTCTTAGGCCCCCTAAACTGAGACCTCAAAGAATTCCGTCCTCCATCTTTCTTCGACTTGCTATGGCTTCTACCTCTCCGAACAGATAAAGCCTTTGATATCACTATCAATGCTAGTGCTCGCCAATCTATCTCTTAACACTTCGTTATGAAGACCAGTCTTTACATCAGAAAGGCTAATTTTACTACGGCCATAAATCATGAAATTAATAGAAGCAATATACTCCTTAGGTAAGGAACATAGGAGGATCACAACTTGATCCTCATCAGTAATATCAACATGTTATTCCTTCAGGTTCATAATTAAAGTGGTTAACGCATTTTCATGCTCCATAAGATAGGCTTCAGGCTTCATCTTAAACGAATAAAGTTGTTGTAGAATAATCCGATTAGTGAGAGAATTGTCTTGATATGCATCTGATTATGCATCCCATAGTTCCTTCTCCATCTTCTTCTAAGAAAATTCTCTAAGAAATTCATCTAAAAGACTCAATTGAATTGTTGTGAGAGCTTCATCTTCCATCTCTTCCAAATTAGCTGCATCCATATCTTTCAATTTCTCAGACACAAAAATAACTTTATAAGTCTTCTCCTACTTCAATACAGCCTCCATCTTCATCTTCCAAGTACCAAAATCTCTCTTTCCATCAGAACTAGTTACTCCATAATTGATATCAGATCTACCAATAGACTTACTAGAAGTAACCGTTGATATCTAAATAGGAACAATAACACTGGCTCTGATACCAAACTATAGTAGAATTTTTGTTAATTTGAGAGGAAGCGTATTTGATTAGGATCTAGCATTGTCTGTTTAGATACCAATAAATCTCAACCCAAAACAACATGAACCAATTATGCAGCCTCACAGAAGCAATAGTAAAAATAAGAGACACATACGATTTAACGTGGTTCAGATATAAATATCCTACGTCCACGGAGACACAACAACTTCTTTTATTCTTTCTTCACAGGAGGGAGTACAATAAGAGAAGAATACAAAACATTCAATATATATTTCTCACCCTATAATTTATATAGAAATAAGGATCTTATTGAGGATATGAAGAAGATAACACTATTGGCTTGTTCACAAAAGATGAGCAAATGCCTTCCTATTTATAAGAGTAAGGATGAAGGCTTGCCTAAAGATAATCACGAGAAGTTTCCAGATTTCCTTTATTTGGTGTCAATGCAAATCTTGCAATTTTGTGATAGTTTCCCCATATACATATATTTGATTGGTTTCTCAAATCAAATAATACAACTTCTGATTCCATCCAAATTTGTTGCCACATATATCAAGATTTGATTGATTAATCAAATCAAATATCTCTCCCGTATCTTTTCAATTTATTGTCCATAATTAATTGATTACAAGAATCAAATTAAAATCTTCTCCATAACTGGCATAAATTTAAATCATCCAATTTTAACATCACCATCCGAAAAAAACCAACAAGAAGACTTGAAAGGTATTTAAGTTAGGGTGAAAGTGTATCCATTCAATGTTGCAATGTAAAAAAACCAAAATTTGATTCCCATGTTGTTGAGGAAAAAATTAGTTGTTTAAAGGCCAACGAAGATACTTTATTGATAATTGCACTGAAGTGATTTATTATTTTCTATAATTTATTTAACTTTATATTTCTCATAGGTAAAAGTGGCTAAACCTTAACCTAACTATAACATAACGAAAGATTGGAGACCAAATGTGAAAGCAATTGTTGACATTTATATCGATGATAATTAGTGTTCTAGATGCATAGCCTCCCTCTATGATAGTAAATATTTTTTTGGCAAGGCCGACCGGTTTTTAAAGTGATTCATAATTGTTTTTATTATAAATAATAATAAATACAATTTTACAGGAGTAGACCGAATGTCTAGCTACTATAATCATTTTTTAAAGTGAACTGTCCACCACAAACGATTTTTATTGTGCACCGCCCACTGCTACTAGACTAGCTTAAAGAACAAAAGCTAACCTAAGCGGTTATACTACAATAAACATTCATAGTTGCCTAGGTAATCACATAGTTATCCACACAAAGAGGAGACAAACCCAACAACTTACAACAATACAATACAATAAATATGACAATAAGAGCACACAAAACAAGCTATAGTAAATCATTATCACATAACACATTCCAGCACAAAATCTTGGCACATTGACGTGAACAAGTAACCTGGATTCTTAACAAAACTGCATCAACTTGGAGTGCCAACCCATGGTAATACATTTGAAGCAACAGATTATGCCATGCTCTCCAGAAACCCTAAAAATATGAACTGCCTTAACACACCTACAGCCACATTCAAACTTCTTCAAACAAGCCAACATTACCACCTGTAACAAGTCGTGCAACACATATACATACACAGACAATCAAACATCCATAATCTCACCATCAATACAAACCACAGTTGCTTTTCTGAAAAAACCAAACAAATGAAACACTAAATTTAGAACTCACCAAGAAGGAGGTTTGGAATGTTTCCTCTTCGACCCCATAGGTAGAGGAAAACTCGGCATGAGTTAGTAAAATCGGTTGTTCAACAAATCAGTTCAGTAGGAGCAAGGCAAGACGCGAAGAAACTCTAACATCGATGACTATGAACCATACGCAAGTGTGTACACCACACTAAAGGATACTCCCTCGCCTCTGACAAGTGGAACAACCACTAAAGCTAGCACTAAAACGCAATCTCTCAATAAACCCAGAAAGCCCAACGTCACCATAATAACTCACTAGCTCAGAACAAATTGCACAAGAAAGAACACCAAACAAAAATATCACCATAATGAGGAGTAAACTTAATGCATTAACCCTGAAAACCTAGTGTTGAAGAGTACACAAAAAGCCAAAGAAGAAAGATTGTTTTGGTAAGTCGCGAGTCTAGCCTGTGAGCATAAACAGAGAGAAATAACACTGGAAAAAGCAGAAGACACTACGTACAAGGTAAGGAAGGGATGAAAAGTGGAGGAGAAGACTATGGGTTGATGTGAGATGGAAGTCATAGATCTGAAGCGAGAGGGATAATTAGATAGTGTCGGGATCCTTCGGTACAGATAAAGAAAAAGCTACGAGAAGAATGGGGGAATAGAGGTTGATTGCGATATGAAGATGAAGAAGATTGGGGCGGTAGAGAAAAGGCGAAAGCCGTAGTCCCTAGGGTTGCCAATTTGCATCACGACCCAAAACCCACACGGAAAATTAGCGGGTTGACCCGACCCATTTTAATAACGGGTCATTTTAGGTTAACCTGACTTTGACCCGTTTATAAACGGGTGAGTCTAGAATTGACCCGCGAAACCCGAATTTAACCCGACTAACCCGTTTATGGGCACTATATTATTGTAAAATTTTCATTTTAGCTTAAAAATGAAGGATATTGCCATCATTCGATTATTCATACACACTAACACTTAACAATTTTTACGTTTTCATGTTTATTCCCACATTAGCAACTTTTTAAATTTTTATTCTCATCTTAGCTTGCAACAAGTGAATGACGACAATACCCTTCATTCATACCATTTTATATAAATATTTTTCTTAATGGGTTACACGAATTAAACCTTAAACCCGCACGATTATAAATGGGTCAACCTGGAACCGACCTGTTTAATAAACAGGTTGAGCTGACCCGACCCGAACACGACTTGACCCAACCCGAACCCGACTCAACCCGACCCATTGATAGCCCTACTAGTCCCCATTGGCATAACGAAGGAGCCCTGGCTCTGATTTTATGATAGATATATGAAAGAAATAAATTGGTTACAAGTTCATAAATAATTATATAAAGAACTCCACGAGTATCAAAATCTTTAAAACAAAATATTTTGTAAACGAGAGAGAAATGCTGAATCGCTTAATTTATTTAACTATAGTGGTAAACGGACGACTATACTTTACGTTGGATACATTGTTGCACTTTGGTACAATATTATATATTTTCTGTACTAGCAAACTAATAGGCTTGACTATACCTTACATTGGATACGTTGTTGCAAAAGGCAAAGAACGAAGATGTACATATAAAAAATATCCATCTTGTTCAAGTAAAATTATGCTATTTAAATTTATTATTATTATTTTCAATTTTTAATTGTGTTTTGATTGTTGTACATGTAATTTTAGATACAAGCCATCTAGTATCGTCAATTTATTCAAATGTTTCGAGCATTATTATAAAGAAGCTGAACAATGGGAATATGTATTGCTTAATAAATGGGTTTCATCGGAAATGTATAAAAGAAGTGATTATGTATAAAAATAAAGTTAATACTAAAACAAAGATGATTTTATTTTAATTTGAGGTAACAAGGAGGAAGTACTTTAAAATAAGGCATGAAAGATACCAAGCTTCGTTTTTATGTTCAAGGACAAACTTTGAATAAAATTAAGTTGAAGGAAAATGCTAGTTATAACTAGCATTATATTTAGTTTTTACAATACATAAATTTTTTATTTTAACTAACATTATATTCATTTTTACATTAAAGAAAATGCTAGTTTTATTTAACAATATCTTGCAATCTAATTTTATTCAAAGTTTATATATAGTCTAAAAATGAAACTTGGTGCCCTTTAGGTTAATTGGATAGTAAGATAAAGCATCTTATATTGGCATTGTTTAACATACAAAATGTCGCGTATGAACATTCTAATTAGTATAACCACTTTATATGCAATTGAAGTTGTTATTATAACCATATCATTTGCAGTCTTGCAGAGTATGGATATCTATGCTAGTTCATGACATAGGCAATACAGACAACAAGGTCCATACGTAGAAGATACTCATGCCGATATATTGTGTGGCTACCTTAAGGTTGCATTATTAATGAGGTGTAACGGGGTATTTGAGGATGGCATTTGAACGAGGAATTTAAGCGTGTTACTATAGTGAATGGGGGATGTGTTTTTTGAGGTAAACGGGGTATTCGAGCATGGTATCTGAGCGGGGTATCTAATTGTTAAAATAATTTTTTTTTTGATTTAATTAAATACTAATTTCATAAAGCAAAACGACTACATTTCATTACTTGAACGAAATTACAAACATAAAAAAACTTCTAGAGTGAAAGTAAAACAAGTACATGAAAATCTAAAAAGTACGACGATGTGGTAATGCGCTCAACTCCACTAAAATAAACCCCCGTATACCCTCATTGGTAAAATCCTCAACAATCTCCACATTCCGCGGATCATTGCGGAAAATCATCAGAATCTCCCAACGTTCGACATTTACCTCTCCTCGAACAAGCTCGTAGCAACGGGTAGCAAGATATCTCAAGCGGTCGATCACGAACGAGCGACTTGAGCTGCCACGTTGTACGTGTCTGGGCCTAGAGGGCTGACCATAAGGGGGATTGCCGGTAGTCAGAGAGTCGGAATAATAACCGGTATCGACAGGAGTGAAAGATGCAGCTGGCTCTGGTGGAGGTAGAGGTGCAGTAGGAGGTGCAACCGCAGGAATCGGATATGCACAATCAGCGGTACGCAAACAACCGCTAAATAATGTGTCTTGCTCTCGGAACTTCATCGACGCGTTCCTCCTGAATCGCCTAAAAGGTCTGCCAGTGCCGGTAGCCCAGAATCATCAGAACCGTCTAGAAAATCAAACACTAGATCCCATTCCCCGCCATGTGTCCTGAGCAGTCTATCCTACTTGGAAAAGTCTGTATTATGTTATCTCACTTATTTTTAATTTGGATTTTATTAAAATCCAGATTATAACGGATGTTCATCGCTGCAGCCACTGAAGAATAGAAGTTGCTAACGCCAGTAATGCGTTCATCCAGGTACTCCATACAAATGTCTATAAAAGCAAACTCTCATTCTTCCATCCAGTTAGCAAATGGCTGCTACCAGCGGAGGCAGAACAGGTAGACATGCCGCATAACCAAAAAAAATTCAGAAAAAATATATGTTATAGAAATATGAAAAATAAACTAAATGGTATGAAAAAAATACCATTTTTGAAGCTCGAATAGGTGCGAAAATATTCTGAAATAGAAACTTCTCGATTGTGGTAAAGTCAGGGTAATTCCTTCATTAAGCACGTTGTTAAGTTCTTCGTAACTCTACAATTTGAATTAAAAATATATTAACCCTAGAAATAGAAAGTGTAACTACATGAACGAAATTATATCAACTCATCATATATAAATAATTATAGGAAGGTCAAGTGCTACATCAAATAATTTGTTTATTAATTGGCTAGACCTTTAGCACAATATAAGGAAAATCATTTTACACTGTTTGATTCGGTTCATATAAAAGAATCAAACGACATTACGCATTAAAAACATGATTTGATGACTCATTTCATGCACTTGCTACAAACTAAAATATAACTTTAAAAGTTGAAATAACAACATGTCTATGAGTCTATTGACCTATTGGTTGGATAATACAATGTGGAATATTTTAAACGCTAACAAATTTTCTCAAAACACGATCGGGATGATACTGTCCTACTATGGTTGTTAAAATAATCAAATAATTGTTATTGAGAATATTTGTGATAATTTTGTATCATTGAATAATAATGAATACAACAATATAGATGTGTTTATATACAAGTTAGAGTAGGCTTTAAGAATGGCCAGCGCATCTAACATATAATAGTTTAGATAGGGTAGATTGCCGATAACTACCCTATTCTCTATTATGCCCCCCAAACCTTGCACTGTAAGCTAGGGTTTGGAAACATTAAAAAATGGCTACAACCACTCCTCAAAATCTTCACATCAGAACAGAATCTCTTAGATTTTGAGATTAAACTATTTTGGATCTTGTCTACGACGGAAGTAAGCTTTTGTAGTTGTGTTGACCCCGATTCCTTCTGAAATCAGTGATTTTGAGTAGATCCAAGGTTAAAATGACTTCAATTATTCTATCTGGTTGAAGATCTAAATTTTGTAGTTCCGACGACTCAGATCTCCTTTGGAATCAGTGGTATTAAGTTGATCTGAAGTTCATGAGCGAATTGGCTGCTCTCCCTTGATAGATAGTTGATAGAGGTTCCAGATGTTCCTTTGAGCTTTTCTGTGAGTGATTTCTGACTTAGTTCTCTTATGCAAAGATTGTCTCTATGTTTAGTGAAGTACTTCTTTCACAGTGGCTTTGTCCAAATGTCTGCAACTTGGTAAGTAGAAGGTATGTGATTTATCCGAATTTTGTCTTTCATAACAAGTTCTAGAAAAAGTAGATGTATAGTTCCATATGCTTTGTCTTATAGTGTAATACAAGATTGGTTGTAATGGCTATAACACTTGGATCATCACACCAAATTATAGCTTTGCCATTGATTTCAGCTTTCAGTTCACTTAAAAGTGACTGAACCCATATTATTTCAACAGTGGCACTTGTTATGCTCCTGTATTAAGCATCAGTACTTAACCTAGATACACTACAAGAAAATTTCACATTGACATCAGCTAAAAAATGATGCCTTGATTTTTCGGGAGCGATGTTGCTGTCGGTGATGTCTAAAGTGCCAAAAAAATTTCATCGATTAAAAAACGATATCGAAGCAGCAATAAGACATCATAAATTAACTAATTAACTATTGTAATAAGTGTTTTACCATATCAGCTTTTGACCGATCTCAATAAATGGCTTTATACTGATGTCTATGATGGCTTGTTTATGTTGTTTTCTCATCTCATATAGAGAAATATTTATTAAATGAAATACTATTGCAAATAATTTAATATTCGAACAATATTTATATTTAATTAAATACATTACACAATCCATTTTACATTGCCGCCTTGCTACAACACTCAGAACAAAGCAAAGAAACATACAGTGAGGCTTCATGTGTGAGGCCGTAACGCAGTATAAAGAGATAGCACCTTCCAACAACAATAGCTAGATCACCCCTAATGGTGCCTGGCTCAGATTTCTGAGGATTGTAACACCCCAAATTTCTGTTAATACTAATATTCACTAAAAGCAGAATAAATAATCTCAGATGTAAGAATTGGGGGAAACGGGCTATGCCGTTGCGTTCGTCTCGGAAAAATACGCAGAATAGAGTCCGAAATTTTGTAAATCGGAGTCCGTATGACCCATTTAAGGCCCAAAGAAGTTTTCAGGAAATTCCATATTAAAAACAGATTTAAAAATCTAATTCAGATTTCGAAATTTGAACCAGCGGGGGCCAGGCGGGAAATTTCCCGCCCTAGCCATGTCGACAGGGCTGTCGACATGCCTGTCGACTTGGGCCAGGCCAAGTCGACTGCCCTGTCGACTTGCCTGTCGACACAGCGTGTCGGGCCAATTGGCCTGGGTGCACCAGGTCTGGTTTTTCTGGCTGGTTTAGGCTGTGTTCTGGAAACTTCTTAAATCTGACGGACCTAATCTAACCTAGGGCTAATCCTATGGTCTAAAACACACCCTAATCCTATAAATACACCCTAATGCAAGCCTAATCCATACTAAAAATAGAATTGATGCCATCATGCCGCCAAAATCAAACTTAGAGGAGCCTCCACTAGTTTATGAAGAAAGTTGCAAGCTAATCAACCTCTAATCATCATCTTCTTCAAATATAGCAACTTGTTCTACTTCATAAGTTTGCTAATCTTGGTTTTGGTGAGTTTCTATCACTTTAATAACCAATTGCTAAATTAAGTAGATGAGGTATGATGAGATCTATGGTCTTGCTTGTGGATAAATGGGTTTTAAGTCATATGATATGATGTTAGTTTGCTAATCTATGTTTAATGTTAACCCTATGTTTATGCAAGTTAAGTATGTGGGTTTATGCAAGTTAAGTATATGGGTTTATGCAAGTTAAGTATGTGGGTTTATGCAAGTTAAGTGGTGGGTTTTATGCATGCTAAGTATTGGGTTTTATGCATGCTAAGTATTTGATTTTATGCATGCTAAGTGTTTGGTTTTATGCATGCTAAGTATTTGATTTTATGCATGCTAAGTGTTTGGTTTTATGCATGCTAAGTATTTGATTTTATGCATGCTAAGTGTTTGGTTTTATGCATGCTAAGTATTTGATTTTATGCATGCTAAGTGTTTGGTTTTATGCATACATTATGACATGCAAGTTTACCTTTTTTTTTAAATAAGATGCATACATGTGCAAGATGACACCTTTGTATGCTATGCATACATATGCATGTTTACCCTATTTATGATGCAAGTCACATATGCAAGTTCACCCTTTGTATAACCTATGAACACTTATGCAAGTTACCTTTATATGACATATGTGTATTCATGCAAGTTGGGTTATTTAATTATGCTAGTTGGGTTTAATATCATGATGCAAGTTGACACCCCTTAAACCCATGTTAGCGCTAAAGTATGCTAAGTGAAACCCATGATATTTGTGATGAATCTTCCCTTATAAAATATGTCACGTTAGCATAGTACGTGGGGAACGATGGGGTTAATATACACTTAATAAAATTGTGTAAAAATACCATTAAGTGGATTAACATAATTGGGAATTTACCTATTAAGTTAGGTCTACCCGTATTATGGAATTGGGAATTTACCTATTGAGTTAGGTCTACCCATACTATGGAATTGGGAATTTACCTATTGAGTTAGGTCTACCCATATTCTTGAAAACTTGAATATTAATTAGGGATAATTAATATAAATTATGAGGGTGATTAATTAGGTGTAATTAATCGACTAAGACACGAGGTTGGACTCAGTTGTAGCGTAAAACTGCCCGGACCCAACCGGCTTAACCAGTTGCTACAAATGTTAGCCCAATGTGAGAGGTCTTAGGCACAAACTAAATACGTGATTAATGTAAAGACACGATTAGATGAGGAAATCTAGTGGGTGCCTTATGTGGCAATTGAAATACGATTAGATGACTTAACCAAATTTTAAACATGTAAGTGGACATGATAACTAAATGGGTTAAGTGGGATACACTAGATAGAGAGACAAGCTTAGGTGGGTAGCTTGTGGGGGCCCATTACAACTGGTATCCCATACGTATCTTTGTGAGCTCGGCCCATGCCGAGGACGGGACACGCGTACTGGGTTTGTCTATAAGAGGCCAAAACGGGTTAGCGGTGGCAACGCAAGTCCAACGGGTTTCATATGCGTGTGTGGGCCCGGGCTGGTAGCTAAGACGTTGTTGCATCGTGTAGGTATAAGCCGTGCACCATTTGTTGTATCGGGTTGCCACTATGGGGAGTGATACACCCCATTGTGGGGCCAGCACGGGTATCTACGGTAGGGAGCCGATCAAATGGGAGTAGTGGGTACACCTAGTGGAGATAGGGGCAGACGGCACCTATGTAGTCAGCTAGGGGTACACGGGACTACTGTTAAGATTACTAAGTACACTTAGTGGGATCAACCTTTAATTAGGAATGACTGGTGTGGTGCAGTTTAGTAATTACCCTTGGGTGGGTGGATGCGTCTTCACGGATATCTTAGTTTATCCTAAGTCTAGTGGGCTACTTAGTGTAGCCATTCATCCCCAGTCGTTACCGTATATCAACTTATGTCTTCTCTGGTTACTTTAATGATTGTATTGTTAAAGTTATAGGACTCGCTCAGACTTATGTCTGACCCCGTTGTTTTTATCTTTTTTTCCAACCCTCAGGTTCTCAGAGTGGGCCCAGCACGAGTGGGCTTTGATCAGGCTGCTTTTATTACTCTCTTGGAGCTTGGACACTAGATGTAGAGTTCAGCTTACCCTTTTCTTTTATGGCTATCAGTTCATGTATTGGGATTATGTATTTTTATTTATCAGGATGGATATTTTGTACTTGACTCTTATTATGGTTTGTAATGTAACCAAACATGTTTTACTTTCCGCTGCAATGAAATGATGTTTTAGATTTTCAAGTATTACTTATATCTGTCTTGCTGTAATTTCTCTGTTCTATATTCACTATAAATACTCCACCGATGTTATGGCATTCCCTTAGCGAGTGATCATAGCAGGAGTGGGGTGTTACACGTGGTATCAGAGCAAAGGTTACCGGAACAGATAAAATTTTTAGAAAACTATTTTTCTAAAAAACATTTTTGGAAGAGATATTTTCAAAAACATGTCTTTAAAGAGAAAAGTTTTTGAAAGAAAAGCATAATCCCCAATAGCCATATCTTTATCTTTCGAATTCTCCGTTTTGAATCTTTCCTTTTTCGTTTCAGCATGGCTGAGGATCTTAACTTTCCGGAGGGTGTGACGATACCAGTATGGTATAGGAGATTGATGGAGGCTAGGGCCACCACTGCGGGTCCAACAAATGTTCCTCCACCAACCGTAGCACCCGATCTTCCTCCTCCCCCTCCTCCTCGCACGGATACTTTTGCTAAGACTTGTAAGGAATTTAAAGCTATGGGAGGGAAACCTTTTCAAGGATCTGAAACTTTTGTGGAGGCTAGAGATTGGCTTAAGGAGGTGGAAGAGTTGATAGATATCTTTGAGATGGAAGAAGGAAAGAAAGTCAAGTTAGCTGCTTGGTTAATGAAGGGAGAGGCCTCATTCTGGTGGGAGGTCACTAATGGAGAACGCCCCGTTGACTCTTGGGCGGATTTTAGGCAAAGATTTGTGGCAAAGTTTCTCTCAAGGGCGGAGGAAAACTTGTATATGGAAAGATTCTTGACTCTAAAGCAAGGAAATCTCTCAGTGAAGGAATATGTCAACAAGTTTAATCAATTGGCAAGGTTTGGCCTAGACATGGTGAATACACCGGAGAAGAAGGCTTTGAGGTTCGTGAAAGGCTTGAATGAACCGATGCATGGATTGGCTATGACTCATATCCCTATGGGGGCCACCTTTGAGAAGCTAGTTGACATGGCACTCATGCATGAAGAAGAGAAGGGTCCCAATGCTAATAAGGCACCCGAGAAGAAGGGAGATCAAAAGAGACCTCAGCAACAACAGCAAAACAAAGGTGGGAAAGGCAACGGTGGCAAGGGGAAGAAGAAGTGTTTCAATTGTGGGACACCTGGCCACCTAAGCAAGGAGTGTCGCAAGAAGAAGAAGACTGGCTGCTTCCACTGTGGCGAAGCAGGACATCTAGTGAAAGACTGTCCTAAGAAAGGGCAAAGGACGGGGTCTACCTCAGGAGGACAGGTGCAAGCTCTTGTGGCACCAGCTCAGGCAAGGGGGCAAGTTCAGGCTCTAGCAGCCCCACCGATTCGAGAAAGAGGTAGAACTATTTCCGTGGAAAGTCTAGTTTTTCTGTTTGATCATCCTGTCCGTACTTTATTTGACTCTGGCGCATCGCATTCGTTTATCTCATCATCATTAGTTGAGTCACTGCACTTAGACACCAGTCTGGTAGATGATCCCTTGGTTGTTTCAAACCCAATTGTGGGCTCCACTTATTTGTCCATGATATGTTTGGGTTTGAAGATTTCTATACTTAGCATTGAGTTTAGATGTGATGCTTTTGTTTTGGGCTTCACGGGCTATGGGTTGATTTTGGGCATGGACTGGTTATCCAGTAATGGTGTCGTTCTAGATTGCGAAAGGAGAGTTGTTAGGCTCATGACCCGCTTGGGTAACACTCTCGAGATCTCTTGTAATCCCATGGATTCGGTTATGCTAAGTTATCTTGAATCGCTTGACGCTTCGGTCGAAAGTTTGCAATCTGTTAAAGTGGTCCGGGAATTCTCGGATGTGTTTGAGGAGGTGAAGGGCTTACCTCCAAAGCGGGAGATTGACTTCCGAATATATCTGGTGGATAATGCTAAACCTGTATCTTTACCAGTGCGCCACATGGATCCTCGTGAGAGGAGGGAACTCCATAAGCAAGTAGGGGAGTTGCTTGAGAAGGGGTTCATAAGACGAAGTATATCGGAGTGGGGTGCTCCAATAGTTTTTGCTACAAAGGCGGATGGGTCCCTCAGACTTTGTGTAGACTATAGAGAACTCAATAAGCTCACAAAGAAGAATAGACACCCATTGCCGAGAATTGATGATCTTTTCGATCAGTTGGTTGGCGCTTCAGTATTTTATCAGTTGGACTTAGCCACGGGGTTTCATCAGTTGAGGGTGGCTGAGGATAGCATAGACAAGACTGCCTTTAGGACTCCGGATGGTTTCTATGAGTGGCTGGTGATGCCATTTGGGTTGACGAACGCCCCTGCATACTTTGTTGATTTGATGAGTAGGGTGTTCAGGGAGTTCCTTAATAAGTTCGTGGTGGTCTTTGTGGATGATATCTTAGTATTTTCTAAGAGTGAAGAAGAGCATGCCCTACATCTTGGGGAGGTGTTGGAGACTCTTCGAGCATATAGCCTTAAGGCTAAATTCTCTAAATGTCACTTCTGGAGGAAAGAAGTGCGGTTCTTGGGGCACGTGGTCTCCAGGGAAGGGATAGCTGTGGATCCCGCGAAGGTAGTATCAATTCAAGACTGGAAGGTTCCGAAGAATGCTACCGAAGTAAGAAGTTTCTTGGGGTTGGCGGGCTACTATAGGAAGTTTATCAAAGACTTCGCGAAGATATCAGCTCCATTAACCCGCTTGACGAAGAAGAATCTTGTTTTCACATGGGACATTGATTGTGAGGATGCGTTCCGACGGTTAAAGAGAGCTTTAACCACCACTCCAGTTTTAGTGCTGCCAGATGGGAGTAAGCCATTTGTTGTTTACACCGATGCTTGTGGAACAGGACTAGGCGCAGTCTTAATGCAAGAGGGAAGGGTAATAGCCTATGGTGGAAGGCAGTTGAGAGTGCATGAGAAAAATTACCCTACCCATGATTTAGAGTTGGCCGCTATTGTTTTTGCGCTTAAGATTTGGCGCCATTATCTTCTTGGTGAGAGATTCGAATTGATCACTGACCACAAATCATTGAAGTACTTGTTTTCTCAGAAGGATTTGAATTTGAGACAGCAAAGGTGGATGGAGTTCTTAGCATCCTATGATTTCGAGATAGCGTATACCCCTGGCAAGGGTAACGTGGTGGCGGACGCCTTGAGCAGAAAAAGGTTGTCCTTGAGTCCATTGTTCGTGGAACAACGAAGCTTGGAATTTATCTCGATATTTGATTTCAGACCTTCCATTGACTATATACCCGGTTTGCTAGCATCCTTGGAGGTCAGACCTACCCTTTTGGGGCGGATTGGAGAAGCACATAGGGACGACCCACAGTTGGTTGAGTTGGTAGAGAAGCTCATAAGGGGGGAGTCGTCCAGCCATTTGAGTAGGTACACCCTAGACGATAGGGGGTGCTTGCGTAGAGACGGTAGACTTTGTGTACCGCAAGACGAGGGTTTGAGGAAGGCTATTCTTGATGATGCACACCGTTCTAGGATGACCATTCATCCCGGTGGGGACAAGATGTACCAAGACATGAAGCGGGTTTTCTTCTGGGCCGGTATGAAGAAAGATGTAGCCGAGTATGTTGCTCGATGCTTGGTGTGCCAACAGGTGAAAGCGAAGCAAAAGAAACCAGGTGGGTTGCTTCACCCATTGGAAGTTCCGCAATGGAAGTGGGACAGCGTCTCGATGGATTTTATTGACGGGTTACCAAGATCGAGAAAGGGTAATACGGGAATTTGGGTTGTGGTAGACAGACTTACTAAAAGCGCCCATTTCATACCTGTGAAGAGCAAGAGGACTGCTCCATGGCTAGCTTCAGTATATCTTCGAGAGATAGTTCGATTGCATGGGGTACCCTCTAGCATAGTGAGTGATCGAGATCCTATCTTCACTAGCGAGTTCTGGAAAAGTTTGCAAGAAGCAGTGGGGACTCAATTATGTCTGAGCACCGCATATCATCCTCAGACGGACGGCCAGACTGAGAGGGTGAATCGTGTCCTAGAAGACCTTTTGAGGCTTTGTATCTTAGATTTTGGAGGTACATGGGAAGAGCATCATCCATTGGTGGAGTTCGCATATAATAACAGCTTTTAGTCCAGTATTGGTATGGCTCCTTTCGAAGCTCTTTATGGAAGGCCTTGTCGATCACCTACATGTTGGTGGGAATCTACGGATAAGATCTTGCTTGGGCCTGATATGGTTAGGGAGACTTCTGAGAAGATTGACTTGATTCGAAGAAGGATGAAAGCAGCGCAGGATAGGCAAAAATCTTATGCAGACAAGAGGAGGACGGATCTTGAGTTTGAAGTTGGGGACATGGTCTTTGTCAAAGTGTCTCCGTTACGAAATGTGGTTCGCTTTGGATCTGTTGGGAAGTTAGCACCAAGGTTCGTAGGACCGTTTCCTATTAAGGAAAGGATTGGACGGATGGCATATAGAGTGGAGTTGCCTGACAGACTTAATGGTGTACATGATGTATTCCATGTGTCACATTTGAGGAAGTGCCTACATGAAACCGCAGAGGTGGTAGAGCCGAGCTTGCTTAGAGAAGTGGAAGTAGAGCGTGATGCGACTATTCGACGAGCTCCTACTCGCATCCTTGGGTCAGAGACTAGGAAATTGAGGAATCGAGAGGTTCAACTAGTCAAAGTACAATGGGGAGAAGATGAGGGCAACGCTACTTGGGAGACAGAAGCGAAGATGCGTTCATTATACCCATTCCTTTTTGAGGGTATGTCTTTTAACTTCTCCTTTATCGTTTGTCTAGTACTTATCTTATCTTTAGTATGTCCTCTCGTTAGTACTTTTGACCTTTTATAGGGTAAACCTATGGTTGAAACATGTGTTTGAGACATGTTATGATTGATGGATGCAAGTGGATGCAAGTGTTTGCTAGTGGTTGCTCGTGGATGCATATACACACACTTTAGACACTAGATCGGCTCAGTCACTTCATATTGCATATTGCATATAATTGTGTGTAGGTAGCTATATTTATGGATGTATAATGATTGTGTTATCATATGGATGATGCATTTTGGTGAATGATTGTGCACTCATGTAGATATTATATGTGTCGATAGGGTTCTCTCGCATACATAATGGATGCATGGCACTATCATGGTTTGCATATGTTCATACATTAGATAGGGAACATATACACACACTTTTTGCATATGCTCATACATCATTAGAAATTGTTTTTCGGACAATGGATGCCCGTGTTTGATGGATTGAGTAGATGGTTATTTGGATGGTAGGATATGCATTCTCCTTAGCTTAGAGATTTCGGGGACGAAATCCTTTAAGAAGGGGAGAATGTAACACCCCGAATTTCTGTTAATACTAATATTCACTAAAAGCAGAATAAATAATCTCAGATGTAAGAATTGGGGGAAACGGGCTATGCCGTTGCGTTCGTCTCGGAAAAATACGCAGAATAGAGTCCGAAATTTTGTAAATCGGAGTCCGTATGACCCATTTAAGGCCCAAAGAAGTTTTCAGGAAATTCCATATTAAAAACAGATTTAAAAATCTAATTCAGATTTCGAAATTGGAACCAGCGGGGGCCAGGCGGGAAATTTCCCGCCCTAGCCATGTCGACAGGGCTGTCGACACAGGGTGTCGGGCCAATTGGCCTGGGTGCACCAGGTCTGGTTTTTCTGGCTGGTTTGGGCTGTGTTCTGGAAACTTCTTAAATCTGACGGACCTAATCTAACCTAGGGCTAATCCTATGGTCTAAAACACACCCTAATCCTATAAATACACCCTAATGCAAGCCTAATCCATACTAAAAATAGAATTGATGCCATCATGCCGCCAAAATCAAACTTAGAGGAGCCTCCACTAGTTTATGAAGAAAGTTGCAAGCTAATCAACCTCTAATCATCATCTTCTTCAAATATAGCAACTAGTTCTACTTCATAAGTTTGCTAATCTTGGTTTTGGTGAGTTTCTATCACTTTAATAACCAATTGCTAAATTAAGTAGATGAGTTATGATGAGATCTATGGTCTTGCTTGTGGATAAATGGGTTTTAAGTCATATGATATGATGTTAGTTTGCTAATCTATGTTTAATGTTAACCCTATGTTTATGCAAGTTAAGTATGTGGGTTTATGCAAGTTAAGTATATGGGTTTATGCAAGTTAAGTATGTGGGTTTATGCAAGTTAAGTGGTGGGTTTTATGCATGCTAAGTATTGGGTTTTATGCATGCTAAGTATTTGATTTTATGCATGTTAAGTGTTTGGTTTTATGCATGCTAAGTATTTGATTTTATGCATGCTAAGTGTTTGGTTTTATGCATGCTAAGTATTTGATTTTATGCATGCTAAGTGTTTGGTTTTATGCATACATTATGACATGCAAGTTTACCCTTTTTTTTTAAATAAGATGCATACATGTGCAAGATGACACCTTTGTATGCTATGCATACATATGCATGTTTACCCTATTTATGATGCAAGTCACATATGCAAGTTCACCCTTTGTATAACCTATGAACACTTATGCAAGTTACCTTTATATGACATATGTGTATTCATGCAAGTTGGGTTATTTAATTATGCTAGTTGGGTTTAATATCATGATGCAAGTTGACACCCCTTAAACCCATGTTAGCGCTAAAGTATGCTAAGTGAAACCCATGATATTTGTGATGAATCTTCCCTTATAAAATATGTCATGTTAGCATAGTACGTGGGGAACGATGGGGTTAATATACACTTAATAAAATTGTGTAAAAATACCATTAAGTGGATTAACATAATTGGGAATTTACCTATTAAGTTAGGTCTACCCGTATTATGGAATTGGGAATTTACCTATTGAGTTAGGTCTACCCATACTATGGAATTGGGAATTTACCTATTAAGTTAGGTCTACCCATATTCTTGAAAACTTGAATATTAATTAGGGATAATTAATATAAATTATGAGGGTGATTAATTAGGTGTAATTAATCGACTAAGACACGAGGTTGGACTCAGTTGTAGCGTAAAACTGCCCGGACCCAACCGGCTTAACCAGTTGCTACAAATGTTAGCCCAATGTGAGAGGTCTTAGGCACAAACTAAATACGTGATTAATGTAAAGACACGAGGTTAGACTCGGTTATGACATAAGGCTGCCCGGACCCAACCGGCTTAACCAGCGGTCATAAAAGATAGTCTAATGTGAGAGGTCTTTATGAGGATCACGGTCTTAATTAATTAAGAAACACTTAACCATATTAGCATGTAGATGGACATGAGGGGTTAAGTGGGTGCCTTGGGGGGGGGCATGAGGAAATCTAGTGGGTGCCTTGTGTGGCAATTGAAATACGATTAGATGACTTAACCAAATTTTAAACATGTAAGTGGGCATGATAACTAAATGGGTTAAGTGGGATACACTAGATAGAGAGACAAGCTTAGGTGGGTAGCTTGTGGGGGCCCATTACAACCGGTATCCCATACGTATCTTTGTGAGCTCGGCCCATGCCGAGGACGGGACACGCGTACTGGGTTTGTCTATAAGAGGCCAAAACGGGTTAGCGGTGGCAACGCAAGTCCAACGGGTTTCATATGCGTGTGTGGGCCCGGGCTGGTAGCTAAGACGTTGTTGCATCGTGTAGGTATAAGCCGTGCACCATTTGTTGTATCGGGTTGCCACTATGGGGAGTGATACACCCCATTGTGGGGCCAGCACGGGTATCTACGGTAGGGAGCCAATCAAATGGGAGTAGTGGGTACACCTAGTGGAGATAGGGGCAGACGGCACCTATGTAGTCAGCTAGGGGTACACGGGACTACTGTTAAGATTACTAAGTACACTTAGTGGGATCAACCTTTAATTAGGAATGACTGGTGTGGTGCAGTTTAGTAATTACCCTTGGGTGGGTGGATGCGTCTTCACGGATATCTTAGTTTATCCTAAGTCTAGTGGGCTACTTAGTGTAGCCATTCATCCCCAGTCGTTACCGTATATCAACTTATGTCTTCTCTGGTTACTTTAATGATTGTATTGTTAAAGTTATAGGACTCGCTCAGACTTATGTCTGACCCCGTTGTTTTTATCTTTTTTTCCAACCCTCAGGTTCTCAGAGTGGGCCCAGCACGAGTGGGCTTTGATCAGGCTGCTTTTATTACTCTCTTGGAGCTTGGACACTAGATGTAGAGTTCAGCTTACCCTTTTCTTTTATGGCTATCAGTTCATGTATTGGGATTATGTATTTTTATTTATCAGGATGGATATTTTGTACTTGACTCTTATTATGGTTTGTAATGTAACCAAACATGTTTTACTTTTCGCTGCAATGAAATGATGTTTTAGATTTTCAAGTATTACTTATATCTGTCTTGCTGTAATTTCTCTGTTCTATATTCACTATAAATACTCCACTGATGTTATGGCATTCCCTTAGCGAGTGATCATAGCGGGAGTGGGGTGTTACAAGGATCAATTGCACCAATAAGTTTTCGTCCATATTTATAAGACCTTCTCCTTCCCATTCCTACATAGGTACCCCAAAAATGTCGTTTTGGTTGAAATCGTCAATCATAACTTTATTTCTACTAGTTAACAAAGAGTTAACTTACGATGTCAAGGACAGGACCAGAACTTAGGAAATCACATAGACCATTGAAGAAAGGTCTTTCCTTGATATCATGATAGTGTCTCGCCGCAAAGTCTTTTGATGGAACCACCAATTTAACGCCAATGAGTTTGAAAACGAACCAATTAACATAAAACAACAACATAGAATGTCAATAAATATAATTTACTATAACAAAGTAAAGCTGCAACATGGATATGTAAAACATAGCAACATGATATGTGGTCATGGACAAAGAATATAGCTTCATAGTCGGAGAAGCAAGTAGTAAAACAAATTATAACTGCGTGGTAAAAAATACATTAGGGTCGAACTTACAATTCAGCGGGATTTAAATGGGGACAGAAGCATCAATATTTGGTCAACATGAATACTGGCCATCCGAATTAGGAGATAAAGCAAGTCTAGGGTAGAGCAGTGGTAGAGTTGAAACCAAGGAAGATGCAGTTGTTTGAGCACAGGTATGATCAAAATGCCTGTAAAATATTGATAATTGAATATTGAAATAACATAATCAGATTTTCCTTACTAGTTCTTCTCTTTGTATGTTTGCTTCGGTTTGCATTTATTAACATGCTCCTCCCTTTTCTATCGTCTCCTGCTCCAACAATTTATCGCTCTTTCTTCAAAGAAACTCCACCATTCTCCCTTGGCACTTCGATATCAAGAAAACCACTGATGTTAAATCACACGATATAATAATAGAGCATAAGCTCTCTGGCTGTAATAAGAATTCAATTCATGTTAAATTACATAGCATGATATAATAACATAGCATAAATTTACCTCCATGAATTTTGGCATATGACCATCCTTAGTATTTTGAAGAACTAGTTGATTACTTGTAGTGCCTCATTGTGCGAGACACTGATCTGTTAATTACATGAATGTAGCATCCTACATGTGTTCTTTCACCATGCAACAAGCCAATTCATACTCTATGAAGCTTGGTAATTGTAGTTTCACTAGCTCTAGTTAGTCACTGTCAGCTCCTCCAAGTCAGTAGACATGCACT
Source organism: Allium sativum (assembly GCA_030737875.1). Lineage (NCBI taxonomy): Eukaryota > Viridiplantae > Streptophyta > Magnoliopsida > Asparagales > Amaryllidaceae > Allium > Allium sativum. The sequence goes on along the minus strand of JASFAX010002365.1, from coordinate 17,378 downwards.
TAGTAAGCTCGTATATGCTCCCGCCATCGTAGTACTTCACAACGTTGTATACGCACACCGTGTCAATGCTTTAGCAACTCATATTGCAGTCTATGTTAATTGGTTCAATTCAAGTTTATGTTAACTGGTCGTTTTCAAAAGGAATAGAGGGTTATTAGAACTGCTTTTCTGCTTACATTAAATCCTTTTTCTATCATGATCAAATAAGGGGAAAATACACAATAACAGGACAGTTTATAATTTACAGGATAACAGGGGAAAATCCGAGATCAAATCATAGTGCAAACTGATATTATTGGAACAAATTTAATTTTTGCCGCTAGTCTACAGAATATTTAAATTAGGACCTTTAATAGCTAACATCCAAACTAGTACCTTCAACTAAAATCGAATCAGAGATGGCCGAGAGACCTGAGACGGCTACCTGGAGATGAAGATTCGTTTGTGCCGAGAGAGCGGCTACCTGGAGATGGAGTCACCTCTACATAAAAGGGTAACCAAAGCAAGAATAAGAACGAGAGGAGGAGAATCCCTTCGCTACACAGAGGAGCGATTTCGATATGGTTTGGGGAATTTTTCGATTTGATATGGGGATTTCGATTTAGGGAACGATGGAGGAGCGATTTCCATTTGGGGAAATATTTCGAAAGAAATAAAAATGACGAAGGAACATATTCAATTCACTGAAGAAAGGAGTTGTTGATGACGTCGAAGAGGATGATTGGAGGGTTTTGATGGTCGCGGATTAGAGACCTATTCAACGGCTAGATATAGCCAATTACGAGGGGTGCGGATTGACAAAGAGACCTTTGACATCACGCAAGAAGCTGATGTAAATGATACATAGAAACTAATGTTAAAGCACATTTCAATTTATTTATTAATGTAAGTTTTTTTTTCTAATTTGTATTTTGCTAAGAAACAAGATATACCCTTTTTGGATGGGGCGTTCAGTTTTTTGGGTACAATTCAATTCAGCAATAATACATAATTTCACTATAAAATATAATTAATAAATATAAACAATAATTAATAAATATTAACTATAATTAATAAATATTAACTATAATTACTAAAAAAAATATTAACTACAATTTACTAATTATAATATTAACCATAATTAATAAATATTTACTATAATTACTAAAAAATTATTGAGTACAATTTACTAATTATAATATAATTTAATAATTATAATATAATTAATAAATATTAACTATGATTAATAAACATTAGCTATAATTACTAAAAAATATTTACTATAAAATATAATTAATGTTATGTATTTTATAATTAATGTTATGTAACAACTTAGAAAATCAGAACCAATTTAAAAATTTATTTTATGGAAATTTTAACAGAGATTTGGTCAGAATTTAAAAATTCCATTTTTTTAAATAACAACAAAGCCCTTAAAAATAGACATTTTGCAAACGACCTTCGTTCGACGAAACCACTTTGGTTGGATCCGGAATGTCAAATTATTGCTAGGTTTAAAATTCCTTAATTTTTGGAATTAATATGTGAGCATGGTAAATTAAAACGTATTTGGTAATTTCAGCTTGAATTGGATCGATAAGAAAATGGTCATTTTTCAAACAATCTCCAAATTTGATGAATTTAATTTTGTTAGGACTGTATCATCCAAACATAGCTAGATTTATTTTTCGGGAATTTTTGGAATCAGTATGTAGCTCCGGCAAATTAAAATGTACATTAAAATCTAATATTGAATGTTTTATATTTTAATTTGAAGAATAACATACTGATACAGTCGAATGGGCTTACGAAACATATTCAATTATGTCCAGAATTGGGTAGTTAGCTAGTGGTGATAGTCGTTAGGTTTGCTTTGGAGTTCGTATGTACTAATGGATATTTTTGAAATTCAAAAGAATTAAGTAATTAAATATAAATATAAACCAATAGAAAATTTCCATTCACTTTTCTCGTTCTAGAAAAAACCCGTAACCCTAAAATCGAATGGCGGTTGAAGCTAAAACCTTTCCCTCTCCATAACTTTCAGTTCTCTCAATGAAGTTAGATGATGTTGAGGGGAATTTTGTAGAGAATTCCTCCATCTTCAAATCCATATAAACTTCATCCTCTACCGTTGTGTATTTGTTGAGATCCGAGCCTCCAAAGTTCGCCCACCTCGCGCCAGTTTGCTCCGCCATGCCACCATCGAGTTCTACGTGACCACCACCTCTAGGTGTGCCTCTCCAAGCGCTACGGCGTGGTGCAACCCGATTGTTCTTTCGTGCAACGGATTGGAATAAATTAGCTGACCTAGTTTTGAACAAGTTTAAAAGGTAACAGCTGTGTTTAATTTAAATGTTTATAACACTTAAAAGCATTGCAAATTTAAATTTATTTGTGAAAATCATATCTTTTTGATATGATATCGAAATCCGATGAAACATGAAGCATTGGGACTATGACATCGTACACTACATTTTAGAAGTGACCGGAGCAATTTTAGAGCTAACCGGCAATTAAGAAAGAGTGGTACCTAATGTGTGATTTCTAAATTCAAATTGGAATGGAAAAGCGTTGTAAAAATTATATAAGCGATGTATAAATTATGTAAGCATTGTATATATCATATATAAACATTGTATAAATTATATAAGCGATGTATGAATTATACATACGTTGTATAAATCATATATGCGTTGAATCGTAATGAAATATACATATATACATATATATATGTATGTATGTATGTATGTATGTATACCTCCCTCGTCCACAGACCATGGACGATTTGAATTGATTGTGGTGTGAAATTGATTGTGATCATGAATGATTGATTGTGGTTGCAACAAAATTGATTGTGTTTGTGGTAAATTCATTATGCTGTGTAAATGAATGGTATTGTGGAAATTAGGGAAATGAAATTATCATAATGCTGCAAGGCCTGGGATAGCAGAGGAGCCGTGCTGGACATGGTGCCGGTGCTAAATACCCTGCCGTTGTAACGCCAAAATTTTCTGAAATAAATCATATAAAATTGTTGTTGTGTTTGAAATAAATTCTTTGAACGATAAAAATATCATTTTTATCATGTATGTGAAGTAATAAAAATATTCATGTGTTGAATAAATTCTTGAAATAATAAAAAATAACAATTTTATTGTATGTATGAACCATTAAAAATATTCATGTGTTTGAAATAAATTCTTTAAATGATAAAAATACCATTTTTATCATGTATGTGAAGTAATAAAAATATTCATGTGTTGAATAAATTCTTGGAACAATAAAAATAACATTTTTATTGTATGTATGAACCATTAAAATATTCTTGTGTTGAATAAATTCTTTGAACGATAAAAATATCATTTTTATCATGTATGTGAATTAATAAAAATATTCATGTGTTGAATAAATTCTTGGAACAATAAAAATGACATTTTTATTATATGTATGAACCATTAAAAATATTCATGTGTTGAATAGATTCTTTGAATGATAAAAATATCATTTTTATCATGTATGTGAAATAATGAAAATAGTCATGTGTTGAAATATATTTTTTGTTCCCCAAAAGTATTATTTTTATCATATGTATAAAGTGTTAAAATTAACCATGTGTTGAAATAAATATTTGTTAGTTAAAAATATTATTTTTAACTTGTTAATGAAGTGAATAAAATTGTCATGTATGGAAACAAATATTTGTTCGCTAAAAATATTATTTTTAGCTTAGATATGCATATATATACATATGCAAAATAGGTAAATGGATTGGCTGTTGAGTAGAGAATTTATTTGCGTGCCCGACAATAGGTAAACCTTAATGAGTTTGTTGCGCAATTTTATTTATTATATAAACTCCTATGAATACCATTGGATGCGATGTGCTGGTTGTTCTGTGTGAGATTATAAACGTCGCCATAGGATAGCAACAATTAACTTTGAACCACACAACATGGCATACTTCGTGAAGATAGCCTACTCTATCATATACAATGCAAGCATTTGGAGCTTATGTGATGAAGTTGGAATTACCATATAAGTGAGAGGCTTGTATGGCGATGAATGAATTACAGGTTGAACTGAAGACTGATATGGACTAAATAAAATGTAAAGGTAAATTTCTATATTAAATAAAAACCCCATACGGGTCAGGAGTTGACAATAATTCACGTCTCTCCTGTTTTTAGAAACGGCACATGGATTATTTATTTTCCAACACTGGATAAGGTGATGAGAATTTATTCTCTAGAGTCATGATCTTTAAACACTCCCTTGGGCATAGAATAGGTCACTAAAAATTGTGTATGCTGTTTCTAGATTTATTGGGTGCCTAATACGGCCCAATGAATTTCCAAACCCCTCCCCGTACAAAGGAGGTTATGGCGATTTTTTTTGAAATTTAAAGGGTTAGCCAAATTTTTGAAGTGAAAATGGTTTGGAAATTGTCAAATAAATTATATATATATATATATAAATTAAAATAAAATGAATCGCGCAGCTATACTTCGTGTTTTGGAATCGTAACTTTAAATGATTATACTGGGAGATCCGACCATCGGATTTTTCCCGAAACTGGATCCGTTGGGTTCACTTTGGAAAGATCTTTCCAACGTAATAAATTTCTTAAAATCCAACGGTTAGATTTTGAGAAATGTGTAATTCAAATCTAAATAAAAACAGCACCAGCCGTGTAATGACCTAAAGCGCCGTTTAATTAAAATGGGCTATTTTTATATAAATAAAAATAGCGATAAATCGTTTTAAAATATTATAAACGATAGGGAATGGAAATGAACCGATTTTACTTGGTTTATCAGATAGTTTGATGGTTAGATGTATTTGACATGAAATTATTATATTGAAATGAAATGTGAACGTCAAATAATTTAACCAGAAAGAATTGATTTGAATTCTATGTATACATGAATTATCTGAAAAGGCCAAGTTAATTCTCATTTCAAATAATTGATCGACAATCAAAAGTCGAAGATTTGAAGACGGTGCAAGATCAGTGATCCTCACATCGCATGGATTGCTACTGATACCTTAGATATGGGTAGCTCCCTTAATGAGGTTACAGTGGTAGTGGTCTGGACGTACTTGTTAATTGTTCGGATGTGCGAGGGCCTCTCTTCCGTATTGGACATATGGAACAAGGAATAAGGTGTCTCCGATTTCGTGCAGACCCAGAACGGACTAGTAAATGGATGTGTGTCTGACATTGGGTTTCTTTCTGTGTTGATTGATCTCTATTAAATATATATCTGTTTGGTGGCGGAGAATTATTTTCTTGCTTAACACTATTCTCTAAGACGTACGTTCTTAGAGGTTATATATCGATAGACATCAGTCGCATGGCATGGAATGTCAATGTGGCATGCAGATATTCAGTAATCAAGGCTTTTGTTAAAAAGCAGGGTCTTGTGGTTGATGATCAAAGCACAACTTTAAATAGCATAGCTTTGTGTATATCATTAATTCGCGAGCCTCACCTCTCGGTATGAGTCAAAAACGGGATCGTGACCATAGGGAGAACATGACGTTTCTTTCTAGCTATGGGTGGTGTCATGGTATGGAGCCCAGACATTTATTTATTTTTACCTATGTGTATGATGGATAGCGAGGAGCCTCAGATATATCGGCCACTACGGGGACGACGGATAGGTCCGATAGGACCGGAAAACGTGTGTTCAGGAATACTAATCCACCAACGTAAGTGTGACCGGTCCTACCATTCATAGGGTTCACTGCAGGGGATCCTGAGACATTTGCTAGAGTATCTCGAATCGGCGAGGAGCCATCCCTAGCCTCAGCTCATGACTGAAATCCAATTTCAAATACGACATTTCGTTTTTAATTGTAAACCTATATATGGCGACATGATATATGGTACCCATGCCGTCTATGATTGATACATTATGATTGAAATTATTTTTGAAACATATATGCACTAGTAATAATATCAAGTGATTTGTTTTATACGTATCAAGCATATTTGGCCATTATAAGGTAGAATTCTATCCTCCGACTTGCATTGCATTGTGTGATGGGACCTGAGTCTTATAATGGCTTAATTTTTGTAAAAAGCATTGCGTTGTTTAAATGATTTACTTTGTTTTATGCACTGGCAATCTAATGGAGTAAACCCGTTCCGCATTAGCGGAGTGGTCCTATGATTAGCCTTATTATTAAATAAGTTAAGTAGATTTCTCATACCAGTCCCGTGACTGACTCATAGTTTGTTTCACATGCAAAATCGGGTGCCCTTATTTCTATACGGGCAACCAAGTAACAGGTAGCAGGGTTTATTTTGGCTTAGCACTATAGCTTGGAGTGCACTTTTGGCTGATGGCGAAGACTAGCTTTTATCTGTATTTTGGACTATTGACATTACCGCCTGTACTATCTTATGTATGTGTACCGCTGATCGCGATGTAGACTGATTATTTCTATTATATACTGTCTTATGTATATGTACCGTTGATCTCGCTATAGACTGACCATTTCTTTTATGCACTAAGTTGCATCCTATGACTGTGCAACTCTGATCTTTATTAGATTCTATGGTTTCGCTGTCATATTGATGTAAATTATTCTATTTCGTGTTTATGTTATTATCTGTAATCTGCTGATGTTGATTAATGTGTTATATTCCAATGATTATCCTTGCTTCCATGGCACGGGGGTTTGGGGTTACCACATGTTAAGCACATTTCAATTTATTTATTAATGTAAGAAACAATTTTACTATAAAATATAATTATTAAACATTAACTATAATTACTAAAAAATATTAACTGTAATTTACTAATTATAATATGAACTACAGTTAATAAATATTAACTATAATTACTAAAAAATATTAACTATAATTTACTAATTATAATATAATTAATAAATATTAACTATAATTAATAAATATTAACAATAATTACTAAAAAATATTTACTATATAATATAATTAATAAATATTAACTATAATTTACTAATTATTAATCATTAATAATAATACATTTAACAAGTGATGTAATAGACAACAACATCACTTCAAAAACTATCGTTCAACAAGTAATGTAATAGCTAAGCGGCCTAAGTTTAATTTTTTAAAAGTGTATTTAAGACATCAGTCGTTCAATAGATCGATGTCTGAAAAACCAGTAACATTAATTTTTAAATGAGCGATGTTAAAAATATATTTTGACATCGGCTGAATTTAAGACGATGTTAAAACTGTGATGTATATTCTACTTTTTCTTGTAGTGATACTATTGATTGTTTTATGCACACCATGAAATATGGTATTTTTTTTCTAGAAAGATAAAGTGTCTAAATGTTGACCTTCTGTCATTAGCCTAATCAGAATCGACATAACCTATTAAATTTAGGACTTTGTTTGCCCTTATGCTTAGGCATAGATCGATGGTTGCCTTTAGGTACCTTAACGTTCTTTTAATTTACAGCTATCCAGTGATCACTTAATGGCTTGTGCATATATTGACTTACTTTGTTAACACCGTAAGCGATATCTGTCATTGTAATAATGACGTATTGAAGGGCATCCACTATGCTTCAATACCGCTTTTCATTTTAAATGGGTTCTCCTTTTTCTTTGCTGAGTTGGAGGTTTCTTATCATATGTGTTGGTAGAGAGTTGGCCTTGTCCATTTTCTCTTTTGTGAGAATTTCAGAAATATACTTTCTTTGATTTAAGTGCAGTTCATCATTGGAGTTTCTGTTGACTTCAATTCCAAGGAAGTATGACAGATTTTCTAAGTCCTTTATAGATAACTCTTTATTTAGAAGTTCGGTGATACTTTTGATTTTTTCAACAATATTACCTATAATTATGAAGTCATCAATGTATATCATCATGTAGGTAATGGTATTATTAGAAAACTTGGTAAAAAAAAAGAGTTGTCTGAATTTGTTGGGTTGTATCCCAATCTGGACAGAGTTGCTTTAAGCTTGTCAAACCAAACCCTTGGTGACCTTTTAAGACCATATATAGCTTTCCTGAGTTTGAGACCAAGTTTCCTTTTCCCTGTGTCTTGAATCCCTCATGTTGATCCATATATACTTCCTCATATAAAACACCATTTAAAAGTCATTATTCACATTTGTTTTTTTGATGGTCCAATTCTTGTATAAATAATGGTTAGAAAAATACTTATAGTAGTGAGCTTCACAACAGGTGAGAATGTTTCTCTGAAACCAATCCCACACTATTATAAATATCCTTTAGCTACTAATCTTACCTTATATTCTGATGTTGAACCATCAGGGTTTCTTTTAATTCTAAAAGTCCATTTGCATTCTATGATATTTCTATCTTTATAATGTTGTACAAGTGCCTAGGTATTATTCTTTATAAGAGCATTGAACTCATCCTGTGTAGCATCCCTCCACTTATCATTCAGTACAACATGATAGTAATTAGTGGGTTCATCAGAAGATTCTTCAATGTGATATACCTTGGGCTTGAATATGCCACTTTTACCCCTGGTGGTTATATGATGCCTGTTTTCAACAGGAATAGTATTGTCCGCTCTGGTGTCTTCCTGTTAATTGGAAGTAATTTTTTTCCTGATTATTGTTACTAACACTCTGTAGAGAGTTTCTGGAAGTACTTTCAGGTGATTCAGAGGACTCTTGACCCGGACCATCATTGATCAATGTGTGTTGAGGGCCTGAGTCATCAAAAGGCAGTTGGCTCAGCTGATCACTGTTCTGCCTCTTTACCAGAATAACTTCATTATGAAGGTTGGGTATTGGAGGAATAGATATTTTTGGATTATATGCCTTTTTTATTGTTTTGATTTCTTCCTTACTGAATGGGAATGTTCTTTCATTAAAAATAGCATGTCCAAGTAGATAAATTCTTCCATTGTTGACTAGACATTTATAACCCTTATGATTGGACACATAGCCTAGAAATGTGCAGGGTTCAGACCTGACATCAAGCTTGTGTGCATTATAAGGTCTGAGATAGGTGAAGCATAGGCATCGAAAAACTTTCAATTCATTATACTTTGGTTTAGTATAAGTTAGAACCTCAACTGGGCACTTAAAATCAAGTTCTTTTGTGGGAAGTCTGTTAATAAGATGCACTGTTGTAGCAAAAGCATCTGGCCAAAATTTTAGTGGCAAAGATGTTTGTGCTAGTAATGTTAATCCAGTTTCAACAATGTGTCTGTGTTTCCTCTCTATAAGACCATTTTGTTCAGATGTGTGTGGATAGGTTGTGTGTGATGCCCTTTTTATTGAAAAATTATTTTAGAGTAGAAATTCCTTACCTCCATCAGATTGTAGCACCATTACTGTTTAGCTAATTTTCAACATTTGTAATGAAGTTTACACTGCACTATAAGTCTCATATTTTGATTTCATAAAGTAGATTCAAACATGTCTTGAGTAAGCATCTATAAATGGGATGTAATAATTATAGTTGTAATCAATGTTCACTGGAGCAGGTCCCCCCAAATCCACTGCAACTAGTTCAAGTGGTTTATTATAGGATGTTTCAAAATTTTGGAACATTAGTTTATGACTCTTTCCTAGTTGACAGTATGAACAAAAATAGTGTTTAGGAACGCTGATTGCAATATCACTATTATTCAGAACTTGTTTTACAATTTTCATACTTGGAAGACCAAGTTTACAGTGCCATGTATCAAAAGTTTTACAAATTTCATCCTTTTTCAATTTAGACATGTTATGGATAAAATCTTTTTTTAAGCCAGCAGTATTCCTTGAATTTCCAACATCAAACTTGTAGCGTCCATTTTTATCATTACCCTACAAAAGAATTTCCCTAGTTAGGATGTCTCTAATTAGATAGTGATTTAGGTAAAATTAGAATGAGATAGTATTGTCTCTGGCATACTCTAACACACTTACAAGATTTTTCTGATGTTGGGCACTTTTAAAAGATTGTTAAGATATAACAGCCTAATACCCTTAATACTAGTGTGACCAGTGTGTATTATGTGAGCAGTGTTACCATTACCCATAGAAAGAGATTGTTTACCTCTATATTCCATGTTACCAAGATTGAGATTGCTTAATTTGTTTGTCACATGATTTGTGGCTCCTAAATCAGGGTACCATCCTTCATCTTATACTTCAGTAATGCTAACTGACTCATTTCCACTTTCTTCAGAGGTGTTGCTATCACTTACTAATCATATTTTCTGTTGAATTATTTCTGTTGTTATTTGCAACTTGATTAGTATTGAAATTATTATCCAATCTGAAATAGCATATATTTGCTGTATGACCAAACTTGTCACATATTTGACATTTTAATCTATTGTTGTATCCTCTGCCAGACCTTCCTTTACCTCTGCCAACTTGTCCATCTCTTTGGTAAGTGTTTGTTTAATTTTTTTTGAATTGTTTCCACGATCTTGGTTGTTGAATTTACTAGTAGCAAAGTTTATATTAAACTAGGCATTACCTTCCTTCTTCTATAGAAGTTTGCCCTCATGACTTAATAGCATGGAGTATACTCTGTAATGAGGTAATTGGCCCAATTGATGTTATGAATTCAAGTACTACTTCATAATCATCTTCAAGTTCACTTACAATGTAAAGAACTTGTTCGTTTTTAGAGATCCTTTGACCAGTACATGAAATCTAATCACACAAGTTCTTTACCTTCACAAGGTATTCACTCATCGTTGAGTTGTCTTTATTGATATTCTGAAGTTGCCTTTTGTAGTGGAGAATCCTTGGGAGGACTGAGATGTAAAAATTCTTTACAATGTTGACCAAATGTTATGAGACGAATTGCAACCTATTAGTTGTACCAGTAAACTTGTACCCACTGATGACATAATCCAAGAACTTATCAAGTTATCTTGTCTGTACTACGTTGTAAATTTTATGTTTAATACCAGCTTTTCTTCAGCATCTCTTATGTATTTTGCAAGAATTATCTTTGAGTCGTACATATATTCTTCAAGGCCATAACCTTTAGCTGATGTCTCAAATTGCAGTTTCTAGAGCAGAAAGTTTGATTCATCTAACTGGATTGAGATAAGTTGGTTTTGAGGTTTAATTATTGCTTTGATTAACTATTATGTAATGTCAACTGAAGATTGACCTATTTTCGCCATAGATGTTGGTGAAGCTGATGATACAGGCTAGTCATGATTGAAGGCTCGACAACTAGTTGGCTATGAAAAAGAATCAAAAATGCTTGAAGAACTGAGTTGTGAAACCGAATCACGCAAATGCAGGAATGATCCTTGTATTTGATGATCAAGGATGACACAACGGTGATGATAACCAGATGCTGATGGCTACCGATGCAACCAGTGCAGTTGATCTCTGATCGACTATTTGTGGATGTCACAGGCCAACTAATGACTATTGATAAAGAATCAATCTCCTCTTGAGTCACATCGCTGAAGAAACATATGAGAAAACAAATGCAGATTTAATGTAATTTTGTTAAGCAGATTAATGCTCTGATACCATGTTAAGATAATCAAAGAATTGCAATTGAGAAGATTTGTAATAATCCTGTATTATTGAATAATAACGAATACAATAGTATAGATGGGTTTATATACTAGTTAGAGTGGGATTTATGAGTGCCCCATCTAGCATATTATAGTTTGGATAGGGTAGATAACATTACGCAACTGATATCAACCCTATTCTCCATTAATTATTAGGCACATAACTCGAATACCAAGCAATTTAAGAAGTTGGATGAAAATCTCTTGCGTGCAAGGATAAAAAATTATGCAAAACGATACAAAACAAAATGATGGTGTTGCTGTAGTTTTTAAAAACACACAAATAAAATGTTATGATTCAAACTTTATAACGTACTACATGTTCTTAAATGTTACCAAGATAAATTCTTAATTCCTAAAATGATGGAATTATTCATGAAGATCACTTGTTGGACCCCCACGTGCTAGTAAAATCTGATGTAAATTTTAGTTAATGAATGCAAATAAATAACATATGCATGTATTCATGGTTCCAGTAATCCTATAAACGTACAACTTGTTTCATATTTGGTCCACTCCTAAGGTCAAATTGTCTATTCAACATGAGTTGCGTGATTTCAAAAATAATTATGAATTTCTTTCAAATTACTAATTTGATTTAAGCATTGCACAAACACATGTGAATGCTTTCTATGAATAATATTTTTCCTACTAAATATAAAAGATATGCATGAGCAACACGTTCGACTTCTTTCTTTCCATTCATCTAAAAAACCATTAAAAAACTCATACAATCTGGTACAAGTTATATCCAACACTCTCCTTAACGCAATTAGCTTCAGTGACACCAGTGTTGGACATTTTTACCATGTTACCACTAACCAGCCATTATCATCCACTACAAACAAAATTGATATCAAACAAATGATAACCAATTTGACTGACATGGTTTTCCAAACCATATGAAAATATGCAGTATGGTAATGGTAATTAAGCACAAGTAATAGTAATTACCATATGTACCACATACCTTAAATAATATATATGTATGTATATACACATGTACATACACTGTTAGAGAATATGCTACAGGATATAACAGGAAACCTATTATGACCTGGAGAATATGCTATGAAGGATATGCTATGGAGATATAACAGGAAACCTATCATGAAGATAAAACAGGAAACCAATTATGGAGATAAAACAGGAAACCTATTAGGATATATTTTATGGGATATCATAAATTCTGCCTTTAATGCTTTCCTTATATTTGATTGTAAAAACTTGTATAAAGGGAGAAGGATTTCTCTTGTAATGGACAACAAAAATTAATAAAATGTAGTCTGCAATGTTCATTGCTTTGTCTCTCTCCTCTCTTTGTATCTGAATTCTATCATGGTATCAGAGCAGGTCAAAGGAAGGAGAGAGATATGTACATATATATTTAAAAAAAAAAAGAGATATGTATATGTATATTTAAAAAAAAAATTCATCCAAAAACCCATCAATACCCAAATCCGTCGTATTCCATCACAAACTGAAGCAGCGTGGATTGTTGAAGCTTGAGTGTGGAGTATGGATTGGCTATTGGCTAAAGTCTTCGATTTCTGGTGAAGAAGCTGGTTTCGTTGTTTGTGGGTGTTTGCAATTTGATGAGGAGTTTTGGCAGTAGATGCGAATAAGGTTTGTGATGGCTGAGTTGCTGCTTGGATCAGCGTAATGAAGGTATGGAGGGGTCTTAGAGATATGGATGGCGATGCTTTGAAGCTGTTGCGTGGTATTGAAATTTTTAAGTGAAAATGAACAATATTAGGTGACTCAGGTAGACTAGTCATCAATCTAATAAACTGAAAGTGTGGTTTGTTGAATACTTGAACGTAGCTGATGTGTGTACGTTGTTGTAATGGTGTTTGTGTAATTTACAAAAAAAAAAAAGAGATGATGAGAGTCTGGATTGATTTTGTTTGAGGTGTATGTGGTTTTTGCGTTTGTAGATGAAGGACTGTGTTTTCTAGTAATAGTTTGGTGATTTATGTGAGAGTTGATGTGATGGACGTAGGGAGATGTGTTTTGTATGTATGGTGATGATGAAGGAGGGGTGTTTTGTATGGAGCAGTTTTGTTGTGTTGGTTGGATTGTTGTTTGTGATGATGATGGAGTTTGTTTTGTTATGGAGATGGAAATGGATGGTGATTGAATTGTGTGGGCCGTGTTGAAGGTGAAGCTTGTACTTGTGACATTTTGTTTGGAGGTGATTTGTCTGAAGTTTTGATTGAAGGAGGACTATGTTGAATTTGAAGAACTGAAGTGTTGTGTTTTGGGCATGTAATGACACTAGTGGTTGGTCCACTTTAAAAACCAATATACTCTAGTGGTTGGTCCACTTTAAAAACCATTGACCTCTATTGAGTGTGGTCCACTTTAAAAACCACTAATATTGAGTGTGGTCCACTTTAAAAACCATTATTGAGTGTGGTCCACTTTAAAAACCATTAATATTGAGTGTGGTCCACTTTAAAAACCATTAATATTGAGTGTGGTCCACTTTAAAAACCATTAATATTGAGTGTGGTCCACTTTAAAAACCATTATTGAGTGTGGTCCACTTAAAAAACCATTATTGAGTGTGGTCCACTTTAAAAACCATTATTGAGTGTGGTCCACTTTAAAAACCAGTTGAAGGCTTTGAGTTGAATGACCGGTGCTTGGAGTTTGGAGCTTCTATTTGGGCCACTCTTCGGTTTGGAGCTTCTATTTGGCAAACTCACGATTTTCAGCATCGTGAGTTTGAAGGGGGATGTTAGAGAATATGCTACAGGATATAACAGGAAACCTATTATGACCTGGAGAATATGCTATGAAGGATATGCTATGGAGATATAACATGAAACCTATCATGAAGATAAAACAGGAAACCAATTATGGAGATAAAACAGGAAACCTATTAGGATATATTTTATGGGATATCATAAATTCTGCCTTTAATGCTTTCCTTATATTTGATTATAAAAACTTGTATAAAGGGAGAAGGATTTCTCTTGTAATGGACAACAAAAATTAATAAAATGTAGTCTGCAATGTTCATTGCTTTGTCTCTCTCCTCTCTTTGTATCTGAATTCTATCATACACACACATTCTTATATTTCATAATATAAGTTTGTTACATAATATCCAACTCCTAATGTGTAAGGATTTAATAGAATATCTAAGAAAATGCAATTATGATATTAGGTTGAATGCAAATTTTTATCATATATTTTAGAAACAGTATAATTTTATATGATATTCTAACTTCGTCCATAAAGTTTCCTATATTTTTAACTATATAAAATAAGATAGATGAATATAGTGTAATAAAAAAAATCACTTTTCAATATTTAAATTTTTTAACGTGAAATATCGTAAACAAAAAGATCTCATGCTATTAAATGGTAAAAGCCTATTACCAACCTCTACTGATCATTACCAATCATGAAATGAAGTGTTTGTTTTTTAAATACTTTGGTTGGTAATGATGTGATTTTCTATTAATGTATAGGTTGGTATGATAATATTTTTAAAGCTAAAAGAGAAAATACTTTGTATTGATGTTGCAAAAAATTGTACAAAATGTTTTCGATAATATTTTTTACAATGAATATATGGTTGTATTTATACATAGAGACGTATACAATAGCAAATAAAGTAGCACAAGAAAACCTACATTCAGTTGCAATTATCAGTATCTTGTTTATGCAAATGCAACTGATATTATTTTTCCATGCTTCCTTTTAATTTTATTTGGTCCCACTAATTTTTCACCTTACCCACTTAATACTAAAATTCTTGTTACGTTTTTTCCATCTCCTTTCCTTGAGAATTGTTACTCTTTCCTCATTGAAATTTTCTATCTTTTTTGCGATAATATTTCCTCCATCTTGCTCTACTTCTTCCCTTTAACCCGTTTCCCTTCACCTCGACCATCTGCTCTTCCTTCAGACTACGGTCGTTTACTGGCATTTGTTCATAAGCCCTAAATCAACAAACCAAGGTGATCACAAATGCCCTAATTTTGCTAACATGTTTCAATTTATGTACTTTTTTGAGTGTTACTACAAGATCCCTTATTACTATAGTTTGCTGTTATCATTTGAATTAATGATAAAATGAGGAAATTTCTTTTGAAATCAATCACAAAATTTGCATTTTTCTTGCAAGATTCGGCGATAAAATCGCAAACTCCTTATGAGTTGAGTTTTATGACAAAACTCGTAAATTGCTCAAATAGGAGTTAGTGATGGAACTCACATGAAAGAATAAATAAAGTTTGTTTAAAAATAAGAGTAATACTAGTTTTTGTATAATCAAACACAGTTATGCTAAGTTTAACAAACAAAAGGAAAAATTGTACAGACATTAAGAGGTTAAACTAACATTATCCGAATAAAAAGGATGAAATCGCTTGGATGACTTGAATGGTTCAAACTGTTTCTACTCAGCTAGAAAAGATAAGAAAGAACAGATTTTCGTTATAAACATAAAACTAGAGTCTCTCAGCAGACATTATTACTTCGTTGTTAAGTGTTAGCAGTGAAATTTATATTATTTGTTTACCCCTGACCCTCAAAAGAATGGGTAAATACCATTTCCCCCCTCTTCTACCATCCAGAGTTACTTCGATACTACCATAATAACAATTTAGTAATCGTTGTTTTTTTAATGCAGATATCAAGCTAGCATCCTCTCATTGGCACTACATATAGAGTGCATGATCTTAATATGTTGATTCTTACCATGTTTATTATTTTTGTGCAGTTGCGTTTGCAAGCTTTCATGTAAAGTTTCCCATTATACTAAGGTATTAGTTTATTCCTTCATCCTGTCGAATTAACAGTAATCAAATGTCCCTTTGCAATGGTATTTGTTGATATTTTATATTCTTATTGGCTACATGCCCTGCTCACATCATGTTATATATGCTCAGATTATTTTATCTATGCTTGTTTTATTACTTTGTCTTGTTTACATTATACTAGCCATTTTGAAATATGCTGGTCAACATTAAAAATTACAATTATCAAAAAATAATATATTTTTCCACAAACTAACTAGTAGCTTATGCACTTATGTAGTATATTATTTCATGCAGGAGTTGCTGATTTAATGATATTCATGATTTTATTGAAATTATGGAATGGTGATCCTCCTCCTATTGTACTTTTACTTGTAGATTTTTTTCAACTTCAGTGCTCTTCCAATACTGTCCTTTCCCCTACTAATTCTTCAATTTTTTCCATAGATATTGACCATCTTTTTCAGGATTCATCCTTCAATCCTAAAGCAAGGCCAACAAAGAATTAGCATGCCATTTCTCAATTCCAACAACAGTGAGAATTTCCCTGTTAATAACATTGAAATTTATGTTTATTGTTTCTCTCTTATTTAATTTAATCAATTGTTGGAATTTTTTTACTTATTTATGAGATAGGTAAATTAAATTCTGATGTTGTTATAAGGGCTTAGGATATTAAGTGGAGTCGAAAAATAAACCATCTCTGTTGGAGCTTGTTACATGCCAAGATTCAGTAGGAACCATTTATTATCACGACTCTAGCTGATACAGATAAGACACGGCTAGTGTAATATTATATTATTTAAACCATAGACATTTATCTTATTTCTAGTTTCATGCATTGTATTCTCTATTTATGTAGAAAATTTTATTCCAAAAATACCTTGATGAAAACACTGTAACAACCCGGAATTTGGGGCCAATTTAAAATTTTCATTTTGGAGATTTTAGGGGTGTTTAAATATTTAAAATAAATTATTTCAAATAATTATGAATGGGAATTTACTTTGAGCAAAGTTAATGCAAATATATTCAAATAAATTACAAAAAGAATTAGAAATAGGAAGGTAGTTTGAAAAGTCAAACTTGAACTTTG
>JASFAX010002364.1:0-46262 GCA_030737875.1 Allium sativum | reverse complement strand
AAAAACAGATTCCTTGTTCGCTACAGTACCCGACTCAAATACCCCGTTCAAATGTCATGCTCAAATACCTCATTCCCGTTCGTCAAGAACCCACCCATAGTAGTGAAACAATTGATATAAACTGACATGATAGCATGGCATTTCTTCAAAAATGGTAGGATTCAGAAAAGAAAGGTCGTGAGCAGAAGGAATCACGTTGCCCATTCTTCATAGACTTCATGTTTATATTACCCAAGAGTTTCCATATATGAATTCTTATATTGACAGACTGTTTAATCTGGTCGTAAATTTGAAGTGAACAATTTGATTGCAATTATTAATTATCTTCCTTTATTGTAGTAAATATATCATATTGATTTTGTTGATACATTTAGCTATTTTTTCCTATAAAATTTACATTTCAAATATCCTTCTCAACTGCATTTTCAAGGATTAAATAGTAAATGTTGGGAAATTACGCAGATTTCCTTATGATTATATTTGTAGAGAAAAGAAATGAAATGTAGAATGGTAAGAGACACACAAATTTGATAACGGAGTTTGGCCAATTATGCCTACGTCTCCGGGCTGCTGCAGATCTTTTATTTCAGAGAATATTACAAAGTGATTACACAGAACACTTTACACTCAACACTCGATCTCACTATTAATCTTGCTCTCCTTTTCTTCTTGTTGATTTTGAGATGAGATTGAGATTTGGGATGAGATTGAGATGAGATGTAAGTTGTGAAGGAGAATGATGTATATCTAGAAAGGAGATGGTTGGTGGGGGGTTGGTGGCGCGGTTGGTGGCGCGGTAGGTGGAGATTGGTGGCAGCCCCATGTCGAATACATGGGCTGCTTGGCTAAAGGCTGCTGTGAACACATGCAGCATATCTAACAATCTCCCACTTGAAGACTGATTCCAATCCGTCTTCACATCTTGATCGATGCAACAACCATTTTGCTCTTTTTACTCTAGCAGACCAACTGAAGTTGAACACAACTTTAGTTTATCGATAGTTACCGTCTTTGTCAACATATCTGCTGGGTTCTTGCTTCCTTCGATCTTCTCCAGTATTAACACATCATCTTCTAGTAGAGATCTGATATAGTGATAACGAAGTCCGATATGTTTGGTTCTGGAATGAAATGCTGAATTCTTCGCCAAATGTATTGCACTTTGACTATCACTGTATAAAACATTCATTTCTTGTTTGAATCCCAGTTCAGTTAACAAACCTTGAAGCCATATCATCTCTTTACTAGCTTCGGTGATTGCTACATACTCAGCCTCTGTAGTGGATAAAGTAACAATCTTCTGTACCTGTGACATCCAACTAACAGTTGTATTTCCAATTGTGAATACATAACCTGTAGTGCTTCTTCGATGATCGACTTCGCCTCCAAAGTCTGCATCTACATAGCCTTGAGCTTTAACCTGCCCTTTACCAAAGTACAAAGCATTATGTATGGTACCTCGTAGATATCTCAAAATCCACTTGACTGCTTCCCAATGAGTTTTTCCGGGATTTGACATGAACCTGCTAACAACTCCCACTGCATGACCAATGTCTGGTCTCGTACAGACCATGGCATACATCAAGCTTCCAATAGCCGAGGTATAAGGAACACCATTCATGAAATTTCTTTCTTCCTCGGTTTGCGGGGACTGATCCTTGGATAGGCGAAAGTGACTGGCCAATGGTGTACTGACTGGCTTAGCATCGTCCATGTTGAATCTCTGCAAAACACAATTGATGTAATCTGCTTGAGATAGCTGCAAGAGTCCTTTCTGCTTATCTCTAGTGATTTGCATTCCGAGAATCTTCTTTGCTGGGCCTAAGTCTTTCATGTCAAACTCCTTTGACAGTTGCTGCTTCAACCTTCTGATATCATCCATATTTGATCCTGCTACTAACATGTCATCAACATAAAGCAGTAAAATGATATAACTAGATTATATCACTTGAAGTAGCAACAATGATCAGCATTGCACTTCTGGAACTCTTCCTTGTGCATGAATCCATCAAACTTTTTGTACCATTGTCTTGGGGCTTGATTCAGGCCATACAAGCTTTTCTTTAGTCTGCACACCATGTTCTTCCTCCCTTTCTCAAAGAATCCTTCTGGTTGGTGCATGTATATCTCCTCATCCAAGTCTCCATAAAGAAATGTAGTCTTCACATCTAACTGTTCAAGATGAAGGTCTTCAATAGCAACAATACTTAATACTGTCCTGATAGTATTGAGCTTCACAACGGGAGAAAAAATGTCAGTGTAGTCCACTCCTTCCTTCTGTTGGAATCCTTTGACGACTAGTCGAGCTTTGTATCTCTTGGAACCATCAAGCTCTTCTTTCACGCGATACACCCATTTATTGTGAAGTGCCTTCTTTCCTATGGGCAACTCAACTAGTTCCCATGTCTGGTTGGATATAAGAGACTTCATCTCATCTTCCATGGCAAGCTCCCACTTACTAGCGTCTTCAGTCTGAGATGCTTCATCATAGCATTCAGGTTCCCCTGCATCAGTCAGCAACAAATAATTCATGTATCTTTTGTTAGGTACATGAGGTCGAGAAGATCTTCTCAATTCAGGAACAGGAGTAGGATGTTGTAGTGTGTCAGACTGGTCCACACTACTCAGATCAACGATTTCATCAGGCTGAGCACTTTCTATAGTCGGTTCTATGATGAGACTATCTGAAATATCGTTTTCATCTGCAAATACTGACTCACTCTGCTTTGAGTCATTGACTTCTGTTTTGTGTTTGTCTTTGTACATTACTCTTTCGTTAAAAATCACATCTCGGCTACGGATCACCTTCTTGTTTTCATCATCCCAAATGCGGTAGCCAAACTCGTTTTCGCCATAGCCGATGAGAGTGCATTTCTTGGATTTGGGATCAAGTTTATTCCTGCCTTGATCACTAATATGCACATATGCTATGCAACCGAAAACTTTTAAACGTGATAATTTTACCTCTTTTCCACTCCATATCTCCTCTGGTATTTTATGTTCTAATGGAACCGAAGGACCTCTGTTGATCAAATAAGCTGCAGTGTTGACTGCTTCTGCCCAGAATTGCTTCGGTAGACCTGATTGTATATGAATGCTTCTGGCTCTTTCTGTCAACGTTCGGTTCATACGCTCAGCTACACCATTGTGTTGAGGCGTACACGGCACGGTTCTCTGCATTTTGATTCCGTGCTCATAACAGAACTGCTTGAATCTGGTGTCTTCATATTCACCTCCATTATCAGTTCTAAACTTTTTGATCTTTAGATTTGTCTCATTTTCAGCCATAGCTTTCCATATCCTGAAAGCCTCGAACACTTCAGATTTATGCCTTAAAAAATAAACCCATACCTTTCGCGAGTGATCATCGATGAAAGTAACGAAGTAATGCTTTCCACCGATGGATGAGATGGTCGTTGGCCCCCAAACATCGGAATGAACAAGCTCCAGCTTTTCCTTCTTTGGGGTTTTACCACTTATTTGAAAGCTAACTCTCTTCTGCTTTCCAAATATGCAATTTTCGCACATGCCTATTTCCACTGACTATAGACCTGGAAGTTTCCCCTTCGAGTGGATAATCTTCATTCCCTTTTCACTCATATGGCCTAGCCTCTGGTGCCATATGTTGGAATTTTCGTTGCTGGCTGCAACAGTGATCGAACATCGCACTCCAGATGTCATGTAAAGAGTACCACTCTTCTTGCCTTGAGCAATCGTCATTGCACCCTTCGAAATTTTCCAGTCATCACCATGGAAGGTCGTAGTATAGCCTTCACTAGCTAATTTTCCTACGGAGATCAAATTCTTTCTCAAGTCTGGTATGTGTCTGACATCCTTTAGCTCCCAAACTGACGCATTCAACTTAATCTTCACAGAACCTTTACCAACAATATCACAAGGTTGATCGTCACCAAGATATACCTTTCCAAGATTTCCAGAGGCGTAGCTTTCGAAGAATTCTTTCTGCGAAGTGGCATGAAACGATGCTCCAGAGTCTAGCACCCAAGACTCTTCCTTGCTCTCCAAAGAGCATATCAACGCTTCATCTCCTCCTGAGGTAGAAGTAACATTTGCCTCTGCCTTCGCCTCATGATCCTTTGGTGCACTTCTGCATTGATTTTTGTAGTGCCCGGTCTTGCCGCAGTTCCAACACTCAATGGTCTTTGAGCCGTTGGGATTTCTGGATTTAGATCTCCAGTCCTTCGACCTACCACGGTAGTTCGATTTGCTACGTCCATTTCCACGTGTTGAATTTCTTCCTCTTGATTGTGTATGCAAAATTGAAAAATTTGATGACTCACCAGAATCTCTTCGCCGGATCTCTTCACTGAGAACCATATCACGAATATCATCAAATTTTAACTTATTGCTTCCCAACGAGCTACTCACTGCTGTGACAGTAGCGTTCCAACTTTCTGGCAGGGAAGACAAAAGTATCAACGTGCGTACTTCTTCGTCAAACTCAATTTCAACTGAACTTAACTGAGTAGTAACGGTATTCAGTTCATTGAGATGTTGAGCTACCGATGCACCTTCTGTCATCCGCAAATTGAACAATCGCCTCATCAAATGAACTTTGTTAGAGGCCGACGGCTTCTCATACATATTGGAGAGAGCCGCCATAAGACCTGCCGTGGTCTTTTCCTTTGCTATGTTGAAAGCAACATTGCGAGATAACGTCAATCGAATAACTCCAAGAGCTTGTCTATCAAGAAGAGCCCAATCTTCATCCTTCATATTCTCTGGCTTCTTTTCTGAGAGAAGTTGATAAAGCCTTTTCTGGTACAGATAATCTTCAATCTGCATTTTCCAAAAGCCAAAGTCGGCTCCATCAAACTTCTCGATTTTCACCTTTCCTTCATCTGCCGCCATCGCTCTCACTCGAATTTAATTTCTTTTCTAACAAATTATGGCTCTGATACCAGTTGTTGGGAAATTACGCAGATTTCCTTATGATTATATTTGTAGAGAAAAGAAATGAAATGTAGAATGGTAAGAGACACACAAATTTGATAACGGAGTTTGGCCAATTATGCCTACGTCTCCGGGCTGCTGCTGATCTTTTATTTCTGAAAATATTATAAAGTGATTACACAGAACACTTTACACTCAACACTCGATCTCACTATTAATCTTGCTCTTCTTTTCTTCTTGTTGATTTTGAGATGAGATTGAGATTTGGGATGAGATTGAGATGAGATGTAAGTTGTGAAGGAGAATGATGTATATATATAGAAAGGAGATGGTTGGTGGGGGGTTGGTGGCGTGGTTGGTGGTGCGGTAGGTGGAGATTGGTGGCAGCCCCATGTTGAAAACATGGGCTGCTTGGCTAAAGGCTGCTGTGAACACATGCAGCATATCTAACAGTAAATTACTCCATGTTAATTTTTAATCGTGGAAATTGCATGTGCCCATGCATGATGGAAATTCTAGTCGGTCTTTAAAAATTGTTGCATGATTATCGCTATTGATTATGTAACATTTTATTACACATTTTTTTAGGGTTTGATTGTTTTATACAATATATTCAGCGATAAGCTTACACGGTGTGGTCGATGTAGACTTTTTAGCACCAAAACGTCCTAACACGATAATAGGAATTTTTTATTTATAATCATGTTGACTAATAAAATATGGTTGCCAAATGATATAGTATTTACCTATATTTCAGTATATTATTAAGCCAGTCAAAAATAATTTTCATAGTATTGTTAAAATCCTTTTCTGTTCACCATAGGATATAATGTACATTAATTTACATTCTCAGAAAGTTATTGCATCAATGCGGTAGCATGGGTGCGTAGCATTTGTAGATGGACCTGAATGAAGCCTTTAATTATTCATATGTTCGCTTAGAGCGGGTCAATTTTGTAACAAAATTTGTTCACCACTATAGGATTGCCTGCTATGAATTTGAAGTGAACCGTGTTTTTCATAACAACTGCCCATATGCGTTGCATGAGTTACATACTAGTATTATGGAATCTTCAATACTTGCTTGAGTTCTTCTTGCAATCGATAGATTCCCTTGTGTTGAGATTTTTGTACTAGAAAGTTTTACAGGTATCTAAGCAAATTCTCTCCAACTCTCGGTTGATCGAAGTGTAGTTCTTGTAAGTAGGATAACGATCATGCTTCTTGGGATCTCCGAATCCTGTTTTCTGTAGCGACCGCCAGGTTTTCCGTTGTTCAGTTTGGGATTAAACGGGATCACCCCTTTACCCTCATTAGAAGATTCTCCGACTTGTTTTCTTTCGAAACTATCTTCGATTGTGCCTAAGTGTGGGTTAATTGGGGTGGCCTCCTTGAGCAGCCATGTAGCGTTGTGCTTCGTCCTAACATAAAAATTGGCCGACCTTCTTGTAGAAATCTTCGAAAGTCTTGGGCCGCATTCGGTTAATCCACGCTCAAAACTCGGAGCTCGGAAGGATGACCTTGGCATGCTAGACAAGGACTGTGCGAGATTCCGGGTCGTCAACATTAGCAAGGGCAGTGTTGAAACGCTCGAGTTATGTCATACGTGCATTCTGAACCGTATTACCATTTCTAAACTAGTTGGTCGTAAGTTGGAGATAGATTGAGCCAGGAGCCGAGTAAACCGAAGTAGAAATGTGTCTTCCGAGAAACCCGGGAAGCATTTGCGCTTGACGACATCAGTGGCCCTACTAGAGTCCATATGTCATTCGTAGCGGTTTAAGAAGCCATAGGGGTCGGTCTTTCCTCCGTAAAGTGCTAGCCGAGGCATATTAAAGTGTCGGGGTCACTCGGCTTCGTGCACAGCCCGCGTAAAGAGGCTATGTCTCATGTTGGTTTCCCACATATCATTGACATTCCCACATGTCATGGACATTCCCCTACGTCTCTCTCATGATCCTACGGATCATGTCGGGGAGATACGCAGCTTGAACCTCCGCTGGAATTCGGCGTTTGTGACGGCCCGCCCCATGCCAGTTGACATTTCCAATGATATGCGCTGTACCGACTTCCAATCAGCACGGGACGGTCGTCAAAAGAAAGGAAAAGGGAAGAAATTTGAATGGTGAACCAACAAAGAACCTGTAGTATATCTCACAGCGCATGGGACAAAATATAATAATAACATAACTTGATATAAAATAGGCGAGACAATGCATATGCTGAAAACTAAACCATCATAGCAGCGGAAAATTCAAAATACAACTTATGATCCATACCATCTTCATTACAACTTTTAAACTGTCTCCAAAGAAAAATAGAAAAGTACACTACTAATGCCCAAAGTAGTGACCAGCAACAACACAGAGAATATATGGGAATAATACGTGTAAGCATCTTGCTCCTCTCCGAACAGCTATGCGTGAGTAACCAACTAACATGTCTCTAGTCTGCTCGTTTAGGAGCACCCAGAGTAATTAGAGGAGACATAAAACTCTGGGTCAGACAAAAGTCCGGTATGAGCGATAAGCAGTAAAAACAGAACAATAACATGTATACATAACCATACCTGAAACTGGCCCTGCAACCAAAGAGTTAGCACAACAGGATGTACAATACTCTAAGGTGACACTAACACATGGTGTAAAAATAATGGGGAGGGTGTGTGCATGTCATGGTCAAAACAAACATCAAACATAGCAATCATCCTCACATCTCTCACTCAGTGCGTAAAGAATACGATATCTACCACTTTGATCACCCAATTCTTTATTACGATCACTCTGCCCCACGGAGTCATGACGGCTCCACTGCACTGATCCGTAACCACTAATACGTTGCTATGTCCACTCTGCCCCATGGAGTCATGACAACTCTAGTGAACTGGCTCATAGCCCTGCGACGATCACTTTGCCCCATGGAGTCATTACAACTCCACTGCATTGATCCATAGTCAATATCCGTCCGTGGTGAGTCAAAGCTATAGACATCGATAACCCCTTTGCAAACATCCCGCAGCAAGGCCCAACTCATGATGTTAACTCGTTGATCCCCATTTGGATCCTGAATAATAAATCTCATTTAGACTTCCTTTGCATCTCGGGTTTTGGTCGAATTGGAGTTGGTCTTCAGAAGAGTCATATCGTATAAGTAAAAGCGAATCCGGTTCGATTCGATATATGGTGTCCACGTATCTTCCTTTGAGTCGGCGCTCCACTCCACTTCATTTCGGTTCGGTGTTCCTTCGCCTCCAGATACCAGTTTGGTTTGGGCTTCCTCCCTCAGTTCGGTTCGGTGCTCCTGCATGGATTCAGTTCAGTCCTCTAGCTCTCCAGTTAGTTCGATCTGATCCCATACCAAGCTCTGATCTGATTTCAACTCCAACTCAATGCAAGTAGCCTTCCTTTTTGCCATGCTTTTTCACGTTGCTGAAGATGCCACCGCTCTGTTCCGGTCCATCCTATCCGATCCCCTCCACCGATGCGATCCAGATCTCTGCAACATTTCTACCAAGCTTATATCGTCCATTCTCGCCATACGACGGCGTTTTCAACCATTCTAACTTTACTAAAAAATCATAGAACATTTCAAACAGTAGTAAAGACATATAGGATCAATTAACAAGGTCAAAACGTCAAGCATATAGGTTATTTTAAATCAAACATACCCAAAACCCATGGTTTTCCCTATAATCATGTTTAACCAAATCTAATGATAGGATTAACAAAACATGTCCAAATTAACCCAAATTTTTATCAGAGCCCTAAAATAATACTTAAGAATTTTTAAATATTTTTCTAGAATGTTAACATGCATAATTTCCCTAATTAACACTAATCACCCCTAATTAGCCGTAATTAGTGAAAAACAATGCAAATCACCCACCTTAGCCATAAATGAATTATAGATTGAACTTTACTACTATTTTGGGTCAAATTCCTATGCAACATAGCAGCTCCAACTCTGGTTTGGTGTTGATTTTCCCTGATTTGATGTAGCTTAGCTTAATCCTTGATTAGAATGCGATTAGGAGTTGTTTAGATGAGATTTAGAAGGTGGTGGCCATTGCAAGTGTTGAAGAGAGGTAAGTGGGGGCTGTAAAATTACAAGCAAAGGTTTCTCTAACCCTTTTCAGCCTTTATGTAACCCAATCCTGAAATCCCTAGTGGGCCTAGCTGCTAATCACCCAAATTAGGCCCAGTTAAGCTATTTTTCACCTTCTAAACCTTATTTCAGCTATATCCCACAAACGGTAAGTCCGTTTGACATATGTGACCACTTTACAGAAAGGTAAACCATCATCCAAATCAAATGGAAGTGTTTTCAGGTCAAAACTCATTACCAATCAAAAGTTATAGGCAAAACAAGATTCGCCAGGGGCAAAGTGGTCATTTAATATTCAGCAAAAATCGTGAACTAGGGAAATGACCCCGATAGTCGTTCCCCAAAGTTACAAGACCACACAACCTCATATGAAAAAGAAATAAATATTATACGATCCTTTGATACATAGAATGCGGGTCGTTACAGCGGTCGTGGTTCACCTCAGGTGTCCTGGGCCGTGAACCCCTTTGGGGATTGACATCAGGATCATCCTCGTCCATATCATCAGCTTGGTTCGCTTGATTATGGTATGGTTGATAAGGATGAGCCGGCTGATTCTAATTAAGCGGAACCTAGGCCTGTTGGTTCGCTATAGGCGTAGGCCCCAAGTTCAAAGCGGTGATAGTTTGGTTCTCTCGAGGAGGGGGTCAGTTACTGGGACCTGGTTCATCAATAATTACCAACCAGAAACGATCGCGCTGACGCGTTCCCCCACTGAAAGTTATAGTAGTTCTATTACCGTATCCATTGTCGTTTCCATTTCTGTTGCCATTGACAGTGGCATTAGTGTTGCTAGGGAATTGGCATTAACAGTCGTCCTCTTTCTTTTGCTTCATCCCCGAGTATCGAAAGAAGAACTTTTTGAGGCGTTGAGCTATGACCGAGCATTGTTCTAAATAAGATGGAGATGAGCAATGTGACGTTGAATTTCTTGAAGTCGACACGTAAGCTCAATGTTGGTCTTCAACGTATCGTTGAGCTCTCGTGTTATATCCTCAATTTCTTTTGTTAAGCACGAAAAGATGCGCTTGACTTGCAGGAGCATCGGGGTCTATAGGAGGACTAATATCCAGGTCAGTCGGGTTCCCTATGGATTGGGGTTGTTGAGAAGTGGTAGTGTCCGCCACTACAGAAGGTCCGACAATCAGATTCTTTGCTCGTTTAACCATTGTAAGCGAACTCTAGCAGTAGATTGAGTGGAAACCTGAGTAATGCGTTGAAGTCGAAATGCGAATGCATGGAAAGAATCGAGTTTAAGTTCTCTGTGAAAGCACCAAAGTGTTGACGACAAAAATGGTGGACACACCCAAAAATGCTCTAAACTAGAGAATCAGAGTTTCGCATAGGGAAAATTAAATAGCAGAAAGCGGAAATAACACAGGAATTTATAGTGGTTCAGATTGTACCTACATTTTCTTTGAAGGTGTTAGTTTATCTTTATTCACAAAAGAGGGTTTTAAGCATTGAACAACATCATGACATTTGTTTACAAATTGTTCTAAGTACCTAGGAGTCATATTTTTCATATGCCAAGTCTTGGGGAAAAATGTAACTCCTCATATTTCTTAATGTCACCCGTATGAAGATTTCATTAAAAAGTATGGAGCATTGTAGGTATACAGACATAAAATATCATAGAGAATAAGGTTTCACAAGACTTAAAATAATTAATAAATTTTTACATGAAGAAGAAACTTTATTTTTACAAAATACAAAACCATCTTTGTTTCATTTAACCAAACAGTTACAAAATGTCATGTCTAAAAATCTCAATCAAAAACAACATAGTAAAGTAATATTATCCCCCAAATATAGTCAAAAAGATACAACCTAACCTTGGAAAGAGAACATAAAGTAATCCCACTTGTAGAAATTCTTCATGAAAAGGCTAACAAAGAAACTTGAACTATGTACTTTCTCCCTGTAAGCCTAGGGAAAAAAGAGAAAGGGAGAATGGAAATGGGTCAGACAAAGACTGGTAATCTGCTGTGATTACCAGCTCGACTTACTAAGTTAAGAAAAATAGATAAATAGTGGTGTAACGACCCACATTCTACGCATCAGAAGATCGTGGAATGTTTATTTCTTTTTCATATGAAGTCGTATGGTCGTGCCACTTTGGAGAACGGCTATTGGGTTCATTTCCCATGTTCGCGATTTTTGCCAAAATTTAAATGATCGTTTTTCCATTACCGAATCTTGTTTTGCCTATAACTTTTGATTGGTAAGGAGTTTTGACCTGAAATCACTTCCATTGGATCCAAATAATGGTTTATCTTTCCGTAGAATGGTCACATTTGTCAAACAGACTTACTATTTAGGAGATATGGCCGAAACAAGGTTCCGAAGGTGAAAAACAACTTAACCGGGCCTAACTAAGATGATTAGCAGATAGGCCCATGATCCATTTCAGGCTTAGATTTATGGGGAGGCTGATTGGGTTAGGGAATTCAGTTTTTATTCATTTTTCAGCCGCCACTTACATCTCTTGAAACCTAGCCTTGGCCTCCACCTTCTAAAATCATCCCAAATCGCTTTCTAATCGAGGATTAAGCTAAGCTACATCCAATCAAGGCAAATCAACACCAAATCAGAGTTTGAGCTGCTGTGTTGCATAAGAATTCAACCCAAACAGTATAAACATTTCAGATCTAAGATTATTTGTGGCTAAGGTGAGTGATTTACATTGTTTTTCACTAATTACGACTAATTAGGGGTGATTAGTGATAATTAACGAAATTATGCATGTTAAAATTCTGGAAAAATATTTAGAAATTCCGAAATTATTTTATGCCTCTGTTAGAAATTTGGGTTAATTTGGATGTGTTTTGCTAATCGTAAGGTTAAATCTTGACTAAGGGGATTAAGAGGAAATCATAGTTTTAGGCATGTTTGATCCATATTTGCATGTTAAATTGTTGTTTTGGTGTTTGTGGTTGATTATATATACTGTTTGGAATGATTTGTGTTTGCATAGAAAAGTTAGATTGGTCGATAACGCCGTCGTAAGGTGTAAATTACTTGTTGGAAAAAGTTATAGGAAATTGGTCATTCCCGTCGTGAAGCACATGTACCTCATGACCCGACCCCTAAGATCATGCAGCAACCTCACACCCCGACTCCTAAGATCGTGCAACAACCTCACACCCCGACCCCCTAGGATCATGCAGCACCCTCACGACCCGACTCCTAGTATGGTGAAGTATCCGCACGACCCGACTACTAGGATGTTGGAGTATCCTCACGAATTGAACCCTAGGAACGTGAAGCACCCTCATGACCCGACCGTGAGGAAGATGGCAAACCCTCACACCCCGACCATGAGGAAGATGACGAACCCTCACACCCCGACCGTGAGGAATAGAGCAAAACCTAGGGGGTGACCATGAGGAAGGGGGCGAACCCGAGGACGGCGAGTCGTAAAACGCACCAGGAAGGAAAGGGGATGACGACCCGGACTGGAGAATCACGAACCGGATCAGGATAGGGACCACGAGCCACTTGTTTACCACGAACCCGAAGTGAGAATGGAAGAAAGGTGAATCATGAACCATGCCAAGAGGGGGACCACGAGGCGTGTGGACCACGAACCGAAGCCAAGGTGGTGACACGAGTCGAAGCTTGACCCGAACCACGAATCGAGGAAGCTTATCACGAACCAAAGCTTTGGAGCATCACAAGTCAATATGGAGGATCACGAACTGAACTGAAGAGTCACGTGACAGGATAATGACAAAAGCCGAGAAGCAAAAGGTTGTCCAAATGAGAGGTTATTACTCAGGATCCCAAAGGGGATCAACGAGTTAACTTCATGAGTTGGACTTTGTTGCGGGACGTGTGTAAAGGGGTTATCGATATCCATAATTTTAGTTCACCACTGAGAGACGTATTAGTGGCTATGGATCAGTGCAACTGGGTCATTATGACTCCATGGAGCAAAGTGATCATAGCAAAGGATTAGGTGATCGAGTGGTGGATATTGTATGCTTTACGCACTGAGTGAGAGATGTGAGGATGATTACTATGTTTGATGTTTGCTATCAGCATATCATGCACACCCATATTACTTTTACACTTTATGTTAGTGTTACCTTAGAGTACTGTACATCTTGCTGTGCTAACTCTTTGGTTGCAAGTCCAAGTTCAGGTATGATTGGATTATACTTGTTATTGTTCTGTTTTGTTGCTTATCGCTCGTACCAGACTTTTGTCTGAACCAGAGTTTTATAACTCTTCTTATTACTTTGGGTGCTCCTAAACGAGTAGACTAGAGACAGGCTCGGTGGTAATGCGCGAGTAGCTGTCTGGAGACGAGCAGGAGACTTCCACGTATGACATACATATATACTCCTTGTATTGTAGCTAGTCATTGCTTGGGCATTATTAGTATACCTTTTCTTTCTTTTTCTTTAGGATAAAAACTTGAAGTTGTAGTAATGATGTTGGATCATAAGTTGGGTTATGGATTCCGCTGCTAGATGATTTAGTTTTCAACTTATGCACTATCTCGCCTGTTTTATGTCAAAGTTATGTTGTTATTATATTTTATTCCATGCGATGTAAGAGATACTACAGGTTCCTTGTTAGTTCATAGTTTCAAATTCCTTTCTTCTCTTTTCTTTCGATGACCTTCCCATTCTAGTTGGACATCGGTATAGTGCATTTCGAAGGAAATGTCGGCTGGTTTGGGGCGGGCCATCACATTTGGTATCAGGGCTCTAGATTGCGTAGTTAACCTAGGGGAAGACATCAGGGAGAGATAGTATATGTATATGAGAGCGCGTATTTGTGATATTTTGCTTTTCAAAAGCTATATATATATTATAGTATATGTAAGGATGAAGTCGCACTGCATTGGCACCACTATGGAGATGGTTAATCGTTTCCTCTTTACATATTTGATGATGAGCCGATATACGAGGAGTACGGGTTCAGGGGCTAATAATAGGAATGTCCCTGATATAAGGACGATGTTCACTACTTTCATGCGAGAGATGCTTAGGGATGCTCGGGGAGCAGTTCCAAATGCTACTAACGGTGGTGATGCAGTAGTGCAGGCGCCTAGGGTCGATTTCGCCAAACTTAACAAGGATTATACTAGTCTTGGCGGGAAGTCGTTCCACGGAACGGAGTCGGCTACGGATGTTGAAGATTGGTTGGATAGTTGTTAGCGCATCTTCGAGGACTTGGGAATCGATGATGCCATGAAGAGAAAGTTAGCATTGCGTCGGCTTCAAGGACGAGCTATAAATTGGTGGAAAGCTATTAAAGTTGCTACTCCTAAAGATCAAGTTACTTGGAATCAGTTTATGACTCGTTTCAGCGAAAAGTTCATTTCAGCTGCTCATAAAACTGAATTGTTTAGGAAATTTTTGGAGCTTAAGCAGAATGATAGGGCAGTCTCGGAATATATTGTTGAGTTCGACACTTTATCGAAATATGAATTATCTCTTATCGACACTGCCAAGAAGAAGAATGAGAATTTCATAACCGGCTTAGATGAATACTTTGGGGAAAGATTGATAAACCACATCGACGAGACGTTCGAGTCTATATTGGGGAAAGCATTGAGATCAGAGAGCCTTTACCCTAAGTCAAAGACCGATGTTTCTATTGCATCTGTAGAGGAACCAAAGCCGCAAGCAAGTGGTGGAGGTAAGAAGGAGTCTTAGAATAAGAGAAAACAGGATCAGACCAAGGGTGGTCAGAAAAAGAAGGACAAGAAAGATAAATAGTGCTTTAGTTGTGGCAAAAAGGGCCACTATGCTAGAGATTTTCAGGAAAGGCCTAGGGAAAGGAAGTGCTTCAATTGCGGCCAAGTGGGACATCACAAGGATAATTGCCTGCAACCCCCTAAAGAGAAGCAGATTGTGAAAGCATATGCTATCAGCGCTATTCCTTCTTCGTCAAATGCTCCAACTGCGGCGGAGAAGGGAAAGGGCGACATTATTCGAGGTATGCTTTCTATTTATGATGTTTCTGTTCTAGTTTTGTTGATAGCGAGGCATCCCATTCCTTCATATCTAGTGACCTAGTAGATAAGTTGGGATTGGAACCTGAGATAGTTGATAGACCTTTAGTTATGATGAACCCGATGGGTGGTTCGACTAGTCTTTGCATGATTTGTTGTAATGTGGTCTTATCGAGTTATGGATGTATGTTTGCTTGTGATTGCTTAGTTGTTTTGCTAGTATCATCTCTCGTAGATTGTCTGAATTCGGAGGAGATGTTACTTGAGTGCTTTTCTGATATTGGTTTATGCCATTGGGGCTTGTGCTTAGGGAATGTCGAGTTCGACTAGGATGGTTTGCGTGAGATATAAGTGATTGTTGTGATTTCCATAGAGATATCTAGGCTTACTCGAGGAGTGACGTGCAGCCGTGGCATGATAAGACTGTTCAGTGGTATGGACTGCCCCAAGTTGGATTCGATAGGGCTAGGAGATGACTCGAGTGGGAATTGAGTAAGCTGCAAGGTAATGGATTGTTTAAACCCTATGTTGATGTTCTCTTTTGTTCAAGAATGGTAGAACTTCGAAGGGATAAGATGTGCTCGCTGATCATGGAGATGCAACGAGGGCTAGGGCGATTCAAGTTGGATTTGAACTTGTAAAAGAAAAATGGTTGTTCGTTGATCTTTGAGATGCAACAAATAGAGAGACAACCCCTGTTGGACTTGTGATTTGTCAGTAATGGATACTCGATACTGGGTCAAAATATGTGGGTAGCTCCTCTGATGAGAGTACCAACAAATCGTCGATACTTAGTGTGTTCTAGGTGGACTCGAAGCAGGGGTATCTGGGGACGCCTGTTACCTAGGATCCGTTGGACGTAATCTAGTTATACTTGAAGGATAAACGTACGTTGGGCGTACGGTAGTCCGTATGGAGGCAGGGCTTCCATTATCCTTGGGATTGGTTGGAACAGTCAAGTAGGGATCGACTTATGTATGGAGGCGGGGCTTCCAGTAGCCTTGGTATTGGTTGGACTAGTCAGGTAGGTATCGACGTATTTATGGCTTTAGCAGTTGATAGATAGGACATGTCTGGTGGATGCTATGGTTGCTATATTTGTTCCTATTTTTGTTCCCTTGAGTAGACTATCACCTGTAGGATTCTAGTAATAGAGAATGAAGAGATGACGACATACACGGATGCCTGTTCTACCGTACTAGGTAAGATAGCTGATGCATTGAATAAGAGACATGATAGTTTAGATGCTATGTTTCTTGAATGGAAGCAACTAGAGTATATCGTGGGACATGATCCCAGACGTAAGTACAGATTGGACCCAGAAATGTTAGCAAGTTAGATGAACAGACCGACTTTGATTGAGCAGATTGGTTCCAGTCAGAGGGGCGATCCTAATCTGTTGGAAATCATCTCCAAGGTAGAGATGGGCATCGACAGTGAGAAGATGAACAAGTATGGACTTGATCAAGGAAGATGGCTTCGAAAGAATGGAAGACTAGCTGTATCCAGTGTTATTTGATTGAGAGATGAAGTTCTTAGAGAACGTCATCACTAAAAACTGACTATGCACCCCGGTGGTAATAAAATGTATCGAGATTTGAAGCATACCTACTACTGGGAAGGGGTGAAGAGAGATGTTGGGAAGTTTATATCCAAGTGCATGAATTGCCAACCAGTTAAAGCTGAGCAAAAGAAGCCTAGTGGTTTGTTACAACCGTTAGAAATTCTCGAATGGAAATGGGAACAAGTTTCAATGGATTTCATTGACGGTTTACCAAGGACAAGATTAGATCATGATAATATTTGGGCGAATCGTGTATTAGAGGATCTCTTGAGGGCTTGTATATTAGATTTTGGTGGGTCATGGGATGACCATTTGCATCTAGTTGATCTTGCATATGATAATAATTATCAGTCCAGTATTAGTATGACTGCATTTGAGGTTTTGTACGGAAGACCGAGCAACTCGCCACCATGTTAATCGGAAACTGGTGACAAATTTGTGCTTGGATCAGAAGTAATAAGAGAAACTTCAGATAAGATGGCGGGAGTTCACAACGTATTTCATGCTTCTTTGTTAAGAAGTTTGTGCATGAACCTAATGTGACCATTTCACCAAATCAGTTGGATGATATCGAGGTAGAACCCGAGGTGGTTGGGAACCACAAGACGATTCGTATTGTCAGACTCAATACGAAACAACTTCGAAGGAAGACGGTGAAACTAGTGAAAGTCCAATGGGATAGGAATGAGAAAGACTGTACTTGGGAAACAAAGGAGAGCATAAGAAAGTCGTATTTAGAACTCTTTGTCTGGTAAGATTTTAATAGTGATAGTTTCTTCCCTCGTTAGTAAACCGCATGCTAGGATAGGCTTGTTGTGTTTGTTATGTATGTTTTATTGATTGCAAATAACTGATAGGCATGCGGGAACCTTTGTATGTTTTGATTAAGGAATTTCGGGGGTGAAATTTCCTAAGGGGGAAGAATGTAATGACCCACATTCTTTGCATCGAAGGATCATAGAATATTTATTTCTTTTTCATATGAAGTCGTATGGTCGTGTCACTTTGGAGAACGGCTATTGGGGTCATTTCCCATGTTCACAATTTTTGCCGAATTTTAAATGACAGTTTTGCCCTAACGAGTCTTGTTTCGCCTATAACTTTTGATTGGTAAGGAATTTTGACTTGAAACCACTTCCATTGGATCTAGATGTTGGTTTACCTTTCTGTAGAGTGGTCACATTTGTCAAACGAACTTACCATTTGGGAGATATGGCTGAAATAAGGTTTAGAAGGTGAAAAATAGCTTAACTGGGCCTAATTAAGATGATTAGCCGCTAGGCCCATAACCCATTTCGGGATTAGGGTTATGGGGAGGCTGATAGGGTTAGGGAATTCAGTTTTTATTCATTTTTCAGTCACCACTTACATCTCTTGAAACCTGGCTATGGCCTCTACCTTCTAAAATCATCCCAAATCGCTTTCTAATCGAGGATTAAGCTAAGCTACATCAAATCAAGGTAAATCAACACCAAATTAGAGTTGAGCTGCTGTATTGTATAGGAATTCGACCCAAATAGTAGAAAAGTTTCAGATCTAAGATTATTTGTGTCTACGGTGAGTGATTTGCATTGTTTTTCACTAATTACAGCTAATTATGGGTGATTAGTGTTAATTAACAAAATTATGCATGTTAAAATTCTGGAAAAATATTTAGAAATTCCGAAATATTATTTTATGTCACTATTAGAAATTTGGGTTAATTTTGACATGTTTTGCTAATCGTAAGGTTAAATCTTGATTAAGGGGATTAAGGGGAAAATCAATGTTTTGGGTATGTTTGATCCATATTTGCATGTTAAATTGTTATTTTGGTGTTTATGGTTGATTATATATGTTGCTATTACTGTTTGGAATGATTTGTGATTGCATAGAAAAATTAGATTGGTCGAAAATGCCTTCGTAAGGCGTAAATTGCTTGCTGGAAAAAGTTACAGGAAATTGGTCATTCCCGTTCGTGAAGAACATTTCCATCACGACCCAACCCCTAGGGTCGTGCGGCAACCTCACGACCCGACCCCTAGGATCATGCGGCAACCTCACACCCCGACCCCTAGGATCGTGCAGCACCCTCATGACCCGACTCCTAGGGTGGTAGAATATCCTCATGACCTGTCTCCTAGGATGGTGAAGTATCCTCATGAACCGAACCCTAGAAACGTAAAGCACCTTCACGACCCGACAATGAGGAAGATGGCGAACCCTCACACCCCGACCATAAGGAAGATGGCGAGCCCTCACACCTCGACCATGAGAATAGGGAAAACCCTATGAGGGCGACCGTGACGAAGGGGGCGAACCCGAGGATGGCGAGCCGTAAACCGCACCAGGAAGGAAAGGGGATCACGACCCGGACTGGAGAATCACGAACCAGATTAGGATAGGGACCATGAGCTGCCTGTTTACCGCGAACCCGAACTGAAAATGGAGGAAAGGTGAATCATGAACTGTTCCAAGAGGGGGACCACGAGCCGTGTGGACCACGAACCGAAGCCATGGGGTGATACGAGTCGAAGCTTGACCAGAACCAAAAACCGAGGAAGCCGATCACGAACCGAAGCTTTGGAGCATCACGAGTCGATATGGAGGATCATGAACTGAACAGAAGAGTCACGTTACGGGATAATGACCAAAACCCAAGGTGCAAAAGGTAGCCCAAATGAGAAGTTATTACTCAGGATCCCAAAGGGGATCAATGAGTTAACTTCATGAGTTGGACTTTGCTGCGGGACGTGTGCAAAAGGGTTACCGATATCCATAACTTTAGTTCACCACTGAGAGATGGATCAGTGGTTATAGATTAGTGCAATGGGGCTATTGTGACTCCATGGAGCAAAGTGATCGTAGCAAAGGATTGGGTGATCGAGTGGTGGATACCGTATGCTTTACGTACCGAGTGAGAGATGTGAGGATGATTTCTATGTTTGATGTTTTCTATCACCATATCATGCACACTCCATATTACTTTTACACTTTATGTTAGTGTTACCTTAGAGTACTATACATCTTGTTATGCTAACTCTTTGGTTGCAGGTCTAGGTTTAGGTATGATTGGATTATAACTGTTATTTTTCTGTTTTGTTGCTTATCGCTCATACCAAACTTTGTCTGACCCAGAGTTTTATGTCTCTTCTTATTACTGGGTGCTCCAAAACGAGCATACTAGAGACATGTTAGGTGGTAATGCGCGAGTAGCTGTCTGGAGACGAGCAGGAAGCTTCCACATATGATATACATATATACTCCCTGTGTTGTAGCTGGTCACTGCTTGGGCATTATTAATGTACCTTTTCTTTCTTTTGCTTTAGAGACAAAAACTTGAAGTTGTAGTAATGATGTTGGATCATAAGTTGTGTTATGGATTCCGCTGCTATGATGATTTAGTTTTCAGCTTATGCACTATCTTGCCTGTTTTATGTCAAAGTTATGTTATTATTATCTATTATTCCATGCGCTGTGAGAAATACTACAGGTTCCTTGTTAGTTCATAGTTTGAAATTACTTTCTTCTCTTCTCTTTTCTTTTCTTTCGACGACCGTCCCTTGCTAGTTGGACATCGGTACAGCGCATTTCGAAGGAAATGTTGGCTGGTTTGGAGTGAGCCATCACAAGTGGTTCTAGTGTCATAAAAGGTAAGTGCATGTACATGCCTAAAGGTGAACAATAATTGATATGAATTGATAATAAGGACTGGTTATTCTCATAAAAAGACAAGGATGATAACAATAATAATGGTAATCAGATCAAGCAAATTGACTGTTTTGCACTTCTACAGATTCAGACAGGAACAAGTAATTAGGAAGGATTTTTCCTAATGCTATTCATTGTTCGGCTCCTTACAGACGCGAATAGTCTGTGCCAGCCATGACAGTAGGCAAATCAGTCGCTAACTCGTCAACTTAAAAGACAACACTATCCGCTAGTGTTACAACATCTTAGTTCCCCTCAATGGACCCATGCACGCTCATGACTCTGCCGAAACGCGCCTGTACCCACCTCTAAGATTTTGAACCTCTTACAATCTAGATTAGTAAAGCTTTCCATGACCCTAACCTAGTGCGAGGCCTCGATATGATACCAAAAGGGATATTGAATGATACAGGTTCCAAACATCAGAATTGACAAACGCCACCACTAGGATTGGTCCCCTAAGTAAACTAGGATTTTAAGAGTCCTAAAACCAGATATAAACAGTAGATGTGGAACCTCATAGCTTATTAATTAATAGGTTTAACTTAGCAGGTTTAGGTTCATTAATAAGAATGTTTGTAATTGACATATCTTATTAAATGTAACATCCCTTCTCTAAATTGTATAGGCAAATGCTCAGATGTATATAGATTAAGTTACATGTTTTACTTATATTTTCATGACATATTTACTTAATATTAAGTTAAATATAATTCACATTCTTCCATTTTCATGTTAATTTCGAATTAAATACCATTAATTCCAATTAACATGTTTCCTCATACAAATTACCTTGTATAACTCATTCCGATTAACACGTTCTCCCTATACGGTAACTAAATGTCATATTAAGTACAATTAGTGTATTTTTTGTATTAACGTCAAATTAACTTACTTTCCAAGTTAACATTGAATCAACGTGTTTTCCATTTTAATGTCAAATGAAAAATTACATGTTTTCCGATATCGATGCCAAATTATCATGTTTACAAATCACTGTCAATTAACATGTGATTTCAATATTAGTGCCATGTTTACCCTATTAAATTAACATTAACATGCTTTTCCTATTTCAACATCAATTGAACATAAACATGAAATGAACATAAATGTTTTATTATTGACATGTTTTTCCCAAATTAACATTAAATGAACATAAATATCTAGTTGACATGTTTTTCCCAAATTAACATGAAACGAACATAAATGTTTGATTGCCATGTTTTTCCCAAATTAACATGAAATGAACATAAATGTCTAATTGACACGTTTTTCCCAAATTAACATGATATGAACATAGGTGACATATTTTCCTCAAATATTTGAACGTACATGACAAATTACATGTTTTCTCCAATCAACATACTCTCCCTAAATAGTGTCAATTAACATGAATGAATAATACCATGTTTCTTGAACTAACATATCATCCTTAATGACAATTTACATTATCTTGTTTCCCAAATTAACATACTCTCCTTGATTTCAATTGACATGAATGACAAATTACTATGTTTTAACATATTCTCCTTAATGTCAACTAACATGAATGACTCAGTACTATGTTTAACATATTCTCTTTAATGTAAATATGTTTCTCAAATTAACTTTAACATATATACATATTAATGTTAGTTACATGTTTTCCAATCAATGCCATTTTAATATTTCTACAAATGAATGTTCACCAAGACAATGCCGTACTAATATTTCTACAGACTAATGTCAAATACATGTTTACAAATGACAAGTCTTCTTAGTATAAAATTAAGTTTGACCTATTCTTTCTTACAAAATCTTCCTTATAATAATTCAAATTTACAGTACAAATTATAATACGGCCGTTAGCCTGCTTTGTGGCCAGGCTACCCAAAGCAAAGATCATGTTGACACACCTCTGGGTAAATGCTGTCTCATATGGAATCTCTGGATAACATCGCTCTCTGGCATTGGAAGCATCGTCAGAAGACACAAGGCAGTTTGGTCAAAATCACAACATCAGTATAAACTGGCCCGAAACCCCTATCAAATGACCTCATTTGGATCTATTCACCTCATATACTTGTAGCCCTTTGAATTAGTTCAGTTTGAGCTTTGGTTTGGCTCAATCGGTCTTACGGTTTGAGAGTTACGCCCATTTCCATGAACGGGTGTAAGCTGGCATATGACTGCGATCCGATCCGCCCTTGCCTACGCGATCCGATCCGACCTTGCCTAGGCGATTCGATCCGATCCCCGAGGACGTGGCGAAGCTCCTAACTAAGTCCATCACGATCCGAGATGCATGGATCTCACGACACATTTCCACAACTGTCATATTGACCAATTCTTCATCAAGCCTTGATCCGATCGGATATTCTCGGGATTTGCGCCACGTGTGACCGCGATCCGCCTGACAGAATCAGCTATAAATACACCTTCAATGGGCATTTTCAAGGGACTTTCGGCATCTCCTTGTCCATGGCTGCCATGGCTAACACTTCTCCACGAATACCTATCATCTTCCTCAATAAAAATTCAATGAATTCAGAGAGAATATTCATTGTAATTGTAATCCATGAATGAAATGAGAAAATATGAAGTGCACGTAGGCTCGTTAATGCCGAACCACTATAAAAATCTTGTTGTCTCACTTTTTCTATATTTTTCAGTTATTTCTTCATATCCTATGCTCAAAATACATCGATTTGGGTGTTAGGACCATTTTTTGGTCTAACATTTTGGTGCTTTCACTGAGAATTGAATTCTCAGCCTATCGGATTGCTATTCATTATTTGGATTTGAAAGTTCGAAGAAAATAGTCCGCGTTTCTACCATTTTTGAATATTTCGTTGATTTTAGAAAATCAGAGCTTCATACCTTCGAAAAAAATCTAAGGGTTCACAAGCTTCACGACCAAATGAGGATAATAAAGAAAATGTGCTGGAGCAGGTCGAGGGGATCGCGGATCGCGGGGAGACCACGATCTGGTCTCAAGATGAACCCACGACCCGACCGAGCAAGGAAGTCGCGATCCGACCCGGTGATACTTCCCGACCCGACCTGGAGCAATTGTTATGAACATATCCACGAACTGGAGAAGACCACGAACCGATCCGAAGCTGGAAGGTTGGAGTATCCCGATCGCCAAGCTGGACCACGAACCGGAGGTCAGTAGCGAACCGCGATCCGGAAAAATGACGACGAACAAGGGTCACGACCCGATCCAAAAAAGTGACAATTTTTGAAAAAAATACAATTTTCAGATCATTTCAGAAAA
This sequence comes from Allium sativum, assembly GCA_030737875.1. Lineage (NCBI taxonomy): Eukaryota > Viridiplantae > Streptophyta > Magnoliopsida > Asparagales > Amaryllidaceae > Allium > Allium sativum. Next base: position 22,760 of record JASFAX010002364.1, on the reverse strand, counting down.
GGCTCCATGTTCCAAAATCGAAAAAATCGTGCGATCGCCAAGCTGGACCCCCGCCGGCGCTGCGCCCGGGCCCGCTGACGGCCTCGCCTTCGGCTCGGAGCACGGCCTCGCCTTCGGCTCGGAGCATGGCTCATCTTCAGCTCGACATATATGTTGGCCAACAGCATTCATCAAAGCTTGTCAATGAAGAATAAATGGATTGTCAAAGAATTTGACAACGGAATGACAACAATTAGAATTCCTCCAGAAGCGAAGACCTTTATCTACCGATGTTATTGAATGTGAGGAGTTGTTGAAAAGATTCGACACGCTAACTATGGCAGTATACAAAATAATGATGGTCTCATAACAGCCTCCTCTTCCAGAGCTCCGATGATGTTAAGATCTCCCCAATGCAACCGATGATGTTCCTGAACAAGTAGTGATCACCTAGTTTACGTGACTTAAACCTATCCAACAGTCGGGATACCAGATGACATTGACATAGAACAATCCGGACACTATTCTGAAGATGACTCAGAGGATCCCAATGACCATGATTCTCAATAATGGGATACCCAACAACAAAGATTGATTGCCATCAAATAAGGTTTGGATCAACACGCTTTGGTGCCCAGAGTCAGATACCAGTTGAATCACTGCAAGCCATGATTGGACCTAGGGATCCTTGCCCGGATGATAGCAACATCGACTGCTCACCAGCCACTATATGACCTTGGTCAAGAGACGAGAGCTCGAGATCAACGCAAATATGAATCAACCATTAGCTCTCCACTTCATACAACAGTTGTGACAGGATATACGAACATTACTTGAAGCCTCACAAGCTATGCTATCATGTTCAAGCTCATCCGATCAAGATTCAGATAGACCAGCTCCAACAGAATTCAGAGCCGACATTGCACCCTAGTGCCTATTGCTAAATATGCCAACCGAAGATGGAGCGGGAATGGTCTATGGTGACTAAGTTATTGGCGAAGACAACTATTCAGCTGGATGGACCATGCTACGCAACAAAGATGGCGTGAAACCCAAAGATGGTTCCCCTCTAGATGAAATGGAGTGTGAAGGAGGTATCAATATTGCGAATAATGGGAGCATCACAAAAGGAATTGCACAAGGATCTGTCTGAAGATCTAGATCCCATCAAGGATCATCATTCGGGATCCAGAAGGGTGACATCTAACGATGCAATTACACGTGTTCCGATTGGTGACGTCGACCTGACTAAGGTCTTGAAATCGGATCTCATTTAGACCTCTTCTGAACGAAAGAACTGACATTCTTTCTACAGGCGAACCTGGAGGTGTTCGCTTGGACCTATGCTAATATTCGTAGGATTTTACCGTAGTTTATGAGTCATTTGTTGAGAATAAACCTGAAGTGTGTTCTTGCCAAGCAAACAAGACGTATGCTCGATCCAGGGAAAGCATCTACCATGAAAGAGGAAGTCGGAATGTTGAGAGGAAATTGTTTTATATGATGTGCCACACATCCGCTTGGATATCAAATACTGTCCTTCTCAAGAATGCTAATGGAAATGGCGCACACGCTTGATTTCTTAGATTTGAACAAAGTTTGCCCAAAAGGAAGCTTCCCGTCAATCAGAATTGATCAGCTTGTGGATTCAATGACTAGACATGAATGTATCCCTCTTATGGACGTGTGCGCAGCTTACAACCAAATTCTTATGCATGTGCCTGATCATGAATAAACATGTTTTATCATTGACCTCGAACTGTACTGTTGTGTGGAATTGGCGTTCGGACCGAAGGATGCCGAGGCAACTTACCAGTGCTTACTGAATTATATGGTCCACAACCAAAGTGCAAGGCCCATGGAAGTCCATGTAGGTGATAGTCTTATGGAGTACGAGCGGTCGACCTACCAAGTTTCGAATCTGACAGAGATGTTCAATATCTGGAATGAACCTAAAGGCCTCATAGTTAGCCATGAACAACAAAGAATTAAAGGCGTCTGAAGCTTGGCATGAAAGTTGGCACCACTTGTGTGTAAGGAGGATAAGGTCTGGAAACTAGTCAATAATAAGAGCAAGAAAGTAGTCGTGGTATACCCAAAGATTGAAAAACTCGTCTACATCTTGCTGATTGCGCTAAGAAAGCTCACCCATTACTTCCAAGTTCATCCGATGGTATGCATCCTCACTAACTGCTACGACAGGTCCTGCAACGACCTGAGGCATCTGGAAAATTGCTTGATCGGGACATAGAGCTAAACTAGTTTGATCTCAACTCCCTCCTAAAGAAGTCCATACGAAGGCAAGCATTAGCCAACTACATCGCTGAATGTACCACTCCCGAAGAGGATGTGGCAGATGTAGAAGATGCACCTGGAAGATGTAATCAGACGGTGCAAAGAATGATTGACTGTCCGACGCCGGTGTCTTATTAATAACCCCTAAATGGCGGTCAATTTACTATGCCTTGCGGTTGAAATTCTCCGCTACTGACAACGGCTCCTAAGATGACACCCTGATTATCGAATTGAAACTCGCTAAGGAGTTGGGAATAGTGGCATTGAACATATTTTCTGACTTTCACATTGTTGTTCGCCAGGCTCGAAAGGAATTCCAGACGAAGGAACCACCACTCGCAGATTACCTAGAACCGGAAGAAGGGTTGTTGGATGTATTAGAACGTTACAACATATCTCATGTCCTGCGAGCAGAAGATCAGAAAGGGATAATTTGACCAAGTTAGAAGGGTCCAACAATCTAGAAAAGATAGAGATGATCCCCATCAAGACACTATGAAATACAACCATTGATAAAATGGTAGTTGATCCAACGTTGGAGACCAAACCCGGAAGAGAGTCATGGTTAACTCCATGATAAACTTCCTACAGCACAGAATGCATCTAACAAGGTGAAGTGAAAGGCGTGCAATCATTCTTTATGCCTCGAGATATGACATGCAATTCGACATTGCCTATTTTTCTTGGAAGGTTGTCCTAAAACAAACACCAACGAGTGCAATTTCCGAATTCACCGCCCTGAATGATTCGACCAAATCACCAATCAGCCACCCATTAGATGGGAGATGTACATGAATGAAACTTCTGGTGAACGGCGTTCTGAAGTTAGAAAGTGAAGACTCATACTTCCACTCTTTTCATCGATTATCTGCCAAGTGACTCACTCCCCAAAGGCTGGGGGCAACTACAGATTTGAGCATAAATTGCTCGAGATTACATCATCTAATTCAGAGCTGATACATCAAGAATTTGCCTGGCCAATTGATTTAGTCTTGCCTGAAAGTTAGCGAGTTCAAGATCTAGAACGCTTACGCATGAATGTTGGTTGATTGTCGGCGCACCAACCCTTGTCCCCAATATGGGATCGAGGGTATATCAGCAAATTTATGTGATATGATTATCCCACCAGCAGTAATATCCTATTTCCTATCATGGAAAGTGCAAACATTTCTATAAGCATGAATCCATTGTTCTCATGCTAATTTACAACCTAACACCAATGCAAAGATGTGCTACCATTAGCAATCCAGTCATTACTTCCTTACACTCCATCCTTACCCTCAGCACGGGGGCAAAAAGACGATTTGAAGGAGATGCGACCTCATCACTCGCTTATAGTACCTACCTAGCCGCCTTTGCCATCTCAAGACCCCGACCAAGATCTATTCATTTTTTGGGACTGCCGCCCCCATGATAATCTGAAAAGATACCCCTCATCAACTAAAGGACTTTGGCAGCCCTTTATTGGCAGAGATAGGGCTAAGTAAAATGGACCTGCAATGAATATGCAATGCCATTTTTCACTCAGAATGATACTCATTCCTTTAACAGGATTATTCTATAACCATGACTCTTATATTTGCATGATTTATGAGTTATTGATGTAATTAACTCAGATGAATTAATATGTTGATGGTGTAGGTATCCAGGATTTGCTACCGATCAAATATGTAACACCCGCATATAGAGCCATAAAGCAATACTATAACGAGCTCGACTGAACTTCTCGTTTATAAAGCCACGCTCTTCGTCTAAAGAATGCTGTATAGCTCAAGGTGGATCCGGAATGACCATCCAATCCTTGGCTCACACGTGGCAGACCACAAGACAATTGAACATAAATCTTTGAGTTGCAAAGTTGGAGTCCGACTCCAGAAGGACGCGGTGTGACCGTCTATATGGCTCAATCCTATCCGCGATGCCGCCAGACTACATGAATCCCAATAAAGGAGGCAACACTTCCTCTCGATATGCTTACGTTTTAACCATGCAATCTACTTTCACATGCTTTCCGAGTTATTGACATAACTAACTCGTGCGATATGAAAAACGCAGGTACCCGAAGTTTGGTGCCAGCCCATCCTCCCAAAGACTGTTCGGAGGAACGCAAAGCCTTGCCAAACGTTTTCCAACTGTTTGTCTGAATGACGTTAATCCTCAAAGCTTGGATTAAAATATATAAACCTAGGATGAGTTTGATGGGCGTGCATGATTGAAGACCGCTCGATCCATGACTCTAACTCTCAAGAGCCGAGAGAGAGTATAAAGGACGCGAAGATGACGTCCACAAGGCGCGAAGGTGTACCATGATAGGAACCGCCTCGACAACACTCTAACCTTGGCGAAAGCTAGGAGAGTATAAAAGCGTCTCCGATTGAGCGCTGAGAAAGAACTCTTACCCCGCTGAAGGATCGGGGAGCGACAAAACAGCTGAGTTCGAACTCTAACCTTGGCGACCGCTAGGAGAGTATAAAAGCGTCTCCGATTGAGCGCTGAGAAAGAACTCTTACCCTGCTGAAGGATCGGGGAGCGACAGAACAACTTAGTTCGAACTCTAACCTTGGCGACCGCCAGGAGAGTATAAAAGCGTCTATGATTAAGCGCTGAGAAAGGTGCTGGAGACTCAGCACCCCCCATAATTTTTGCTCAGCTGAAGCATCGTTGAGCATATCATGAAACAAGCTAGAACTCCTACCCCGCTAAAGGATGGGGGAGCAGAATGAAAGCTGAGTTCGAACTCCAGGGAAAGTATAAAGGCGCTAGAGACTTAGCGCCACAAGGGCTCCTACCCCGCCAGAGTGTCGGGGGACTGACTGAACTCCGAGCCCGAATCCTCCATATCCGGACATGGGGGTAAAACAGTTAAGGTCCTAATCAATCCTCAACAAAGCCCTGGCCAGGCACTAAGTTAATGATTGATTGGGAGCATACCTATACACACATACTACTTTAGTGCATTTTCATTTATAATTGCATTGACTACTTATAACGCTTCATGACTTATTTGCCCATTCGCAGGTACAAGACAATGCGAAAGGAACAGAATTTTTATTACTAAACGCAGGTTTACAAAAGATAACTAGTCAAGAACGCGAGGGCCTCACTCGCAATGATGGCAACGTGCTAATGGAAAACGAACAAAGGGTCGCGTCCAGAAGGATGATGCAGGCCCCTTGAAGACCAGAAAGCAGATGCAAAGAGAACTTCCATCTGCTGATCCCAACTTACTTCCAGAATGGGAAGCTCAGATAAGGCTGGATATATCCCACGTAATAATTGAACATGATGCAACCATTTCGTCCCCGACCTTTCCCTTGATGCAAAGAGTAAACGGGAGCACTCGAGGCGACAACAATCTGACCCTTCACCGCTTGATTTCTGTCCTCGGAGCTGGGATGGGAGACTAGGGCTTAGCATGGGCTGAATACCAACAATTCATTTTTGCACTCAACTCTAGCTCTTGATGCAAGAAGTGAACATGAATCCAGAGAAGACATGAATTCGAAGTGTACTGCTCAACAAAACCCCCTGTGGATAGGGGGCCATTATACAAGCCTTGAGCAGCATAGTTCAATTACTCGATGCCTCCGTTCCCAGCCGAATGACAAAAGCCTGATTGACGGCTAATGCTCGTGTAGGATCAAGAAGCCCGAGGCCGACCTTCACCTATTTCAGGAATGAACTGGAAGGCCGAGCAACAATCATTAATTCGCTGGAAATGATAAAATTGAAGTTCAGGTAGTGACGAACTTGGCACAGTCAGATATCAACCATCAGCTTGGGTTGAACACAAACAAATCAGGAGGCGCGCAACATGCAGTTTCGAATCCCTACGTCATGTATGGAAACACGGGCAATGGAACAGCTGCCTGCAACATCCTAGATGAGAATGCAAGAATTGTGACAAACTCAGATCATGCCCGACCAGTTTTAACTCCAACTCGAATGAATACTCGAGCGACATTTCATACTCAGCTCCAAGAAAGAACGCAACAATTCGAAAAACAGGAACCCGGTCAGGTCGAATGACTCGAACCATGACCCGGGGGCAATATCGACGTGGAAACAAGTAATCAGCAAAGACCCCCTTTGTAATCTCAGATTCGATGCTGGGGGCACCAGCCAGGATCTTGATAATGTGCATCAATTCTTTGATGGCAACCTGCTCGCTAGTTTGATTCGGCGCCTGTCGAGAGGCGGCACTTCTCGAGATGATATGGATAACAACAATTACAGCCCTCACACGTGGGACGTCAGGATCCCCTGTTATTCCCTGGACTTTAAATTTTCTCTATAACAAGACTTGCTCAGAGATTTTGATGAATTTAACCCTGAAGTGGATAGACTTTCATGACAAAAAGGTGTTAGCGTCGAGACGAATGACCTAGATGCCTTCCTGACTAAAGAATGGAGTACCTTCAAATTCCTGAAACGATAAGGACAAAGGAAAAGCCCTGGAAAACAATGACAAGAATGTGCAATTCCAAAGAGAATCTATACCACTAATCGAGCCCATGATCTTGTTTGTCAAGCACAATTGAACCGAGCATGAGAAAGAGACTCAATAAGACTGTGATAACCATTTCGGACTATGCTGAAGCATAGACGGTGGGGCCCAACTAACTTCATAACGACATTTATTCACTCGCATTCAACAACCTTACTTGACTCCGCAACTGATCTAATGAGAGTAATCGAAGTCGCTGATGCCCGATGAGGCAATCCTCACTATCTGACTAAAGAGAAGAGATGATATCAATGCAAATGTGGTTCAACCATTCGCATATACAATTCCAATTTTTGCTAAATTGAGAAACGGTACAGAATGATCTGGGTCGACTAAGATTGCTGAACCTGCAACTCTTACCAGATGCAATAACAGGAAGTATAAAATCTTCAAGATTAAATGCCTTATTGACTCAACTCAACCCCCATCGATACTAGGGGCATAAGTACTGACCTCGCTTGTCCTCCGATGGCACTGAGAGCACAAGTGTCGGTTCATAGACTAACTTTGAAGACAATCCTGGCATGAAATGGGATTCAAAACATGTACGTCATGCCTCCAGAGTACAATCTTACTCATCTTTGCCGACCAAGCGAGCTAGCTTGTGGATCGAATGTGAACATAAAGACTCAAACTACACCGAATGGAAGGTTTGACAAACCTATCTACTACTCGCGATGGTGACGATCCTATAGGCACTGGTCCACATAATTTTAACAACATCCCTTACTAACTACTTCATATGTGAATATTGGATTAAGAAATGATCCGTAACAATTGTGGATTCTCTCGACTACGATCTAGAGTGATCATGGCTTTTGAATTCCTTTCTGTTACTGCAACAACCCGTAGTTTCAATAACCTGCAATAATGTAAATCGAGGCAGAATTTAATTTTAAAATCTGAATCAAGGGAAATAGGCTATGCCATTGCGTTCGTCTCGGAAAAATACGCGAAATAGAGTCCGAGTTTTCGAAAATCGGAGTCTGTATGACCCGGTTAAGGCCTGACGAAGTTTTCAGAAAATTTCAAAGTAAAAACAGATTTCGAATTCAAATCTGAATTTGGAAATTGGGATTATTGGGTCAGGCGGGAGAATTCCCGCCAGAACATCCCAAGTCGACAGCCCTGTCGACTTGGGAGTCGACTTGGTCAGACCAAGTCGACAGCCCTGTCGACTGGGCTGTCGACTTGACTCAGACGGGCTATTTAGCCTGGTGCACCATTTTGGGTTTGTGTTGAGCTTGGGGGCCAGATTCGGTTTTGAGGGCTGAGATTGGAACTAGGGTTTAATCCTATGGCCTAAAACACTTGCCTAATCTATAAATAAGACCCTAACCTACCCTAAATCATCATTATTCATTCTAGCAACTAAACTATGGGAAAATCAATCCTCTCATGGCCTCCACTCTCTTCATAAAATTCCTAAACAAATTCTTATGAGATTTTCTATGCATACAAGTGTTTTTGAACTTGTATGAGCCTCTTTAGCTTGCATTCAAGTCAAGTCTCTATATTTGCACCATAAAGAAAGAGTTTTGATCAATTTTGCTTGCATTTTTGTGGTTTAATTGGTTGCATAAGGGTTTTCTTACATTTGCTATACTCATTTGAGTCCTCATAAGCATTGTAAGCCCTATTCTACTCTCATACTTAAACTTTAAAGTTAAATGTATGATATGTAAGTTTACTATGATGTGTTATGCAAGTTTACTAAGATGTGATATGCAAGTTCATCAAGTTATGTTATGCAAGTTTGATATGCAAGTTGTCATATGATATGCAAGTTTTGTTATGCAAGTTTGATATGCAAGTGGCCATATGATACGCAAGTTATGTTATGCAAGTTTGGGGTGATCATTTGGCTCATGTTATCATGTTATGCAAGCTTATCTTGGGTTTATGAACATAAAGCTTCAAGCTTTATGCCAAAGGTTGCATTTTGGCAACATGTAAGTTATCATATCTCTTATGATAACTTGCATGTGAGGCTAAATGCGAACTTATGGCCATTTTTACATGTCATTTATCACCATGTATCACCAATATGCTAAGTTTGGTTTTATGCATGCTTTTGAGGCCTAATGCAAGTATATGAACATATGTACCTTTCATATGCCACCATGTTGAACTTGTGGCTTCAACATTTTTATGTCATGATTATGTCAAGTTCCCTCTTTCTATCCTTTATGCGCTATTGCGATATGTAAGCGATGGGATTGCGTTTGGGGTTGGGTAAACTTAAAAGACATAAAAACATAAGCTTGGGAATTTACCTATTAAGTTAGGTCTACCCATTGGGAATTTACCTATTAAGTTAGGTCTACCCAATTGCTTGAAAACTTGTAATGTGTTTTGGAAACACGATGGACATGACACTTAGAAAATATAAGTGTGGCCAACTCGAGGTTGGGTTGAGTTTGTGGCGTAAACCTACCGGAACCGACCGGCTTAACTAGTTGCTACAAACAATAGGACCCAATGTGAGAAGTTGGTCATGTGGTACCTTGGACCCGAGGTTAGACCAAGTTGTGGTGTAAAGCTACCCGGAACCGACCGACCTAACTAGTAACCACAACAAAGTCTAATGTGAGAGGTTAAGGCACATTAATTAATTAATGCCTCATGATTAGGGTTAAGTCATGGACCATTTAATACTTAACCAATTTGGGCTTGGTAGATTAATCGGGGTTAAGTCGTGAACTCATCGTTACACTTAACCAAGTTAATCCATGATTAGTAAAGGGGTTAAACCGTACTTAACCCACTAGAGAAATCCTGGCAATGGGGGCCCACTCCAGCAGTAATCCCAAGTTTGTATCATTAAGACCCTAGGGACTAGGCTAGGGAGGGGGCACGATTACTGGGCTGGAGGTAAGCGACCAATAAACGACGGCCGGGTGGTACGCCGATGTAGTTCCGGACGGACTATGGTCGTGCACGTAGTTCGTATTTGGAGAAGTCACCCATGGGTACCAGTAGATCGGGACTGTGCACTCATGTTTATGGTGTCCAGGGGTTGGCACCCTAGGGCTTGATACACCCGAAGGGTGGACCCGGCACAGTTCGACTACAATCATGTTTGGGCCGTATTGACACCAACACGTGACGAGTTAGGCTTAGGGAGCCGATCGACTAGACCGTTTGGGTTGGACCTCATGTTAGGGTCACTTCATGTTATTGGACCTTGTATTAGGGTCACTTCATGTTATTGGGCCAAAGCTTGGGCCAAGGGATCAATACTTGTTTATTCAAGTCATGTTAGTTTGCTAGTACACCTGTGGTGCAAAAACCTTAATCCTGATTATGCGATGACACCTTTATCTACCTTGTTAGTTAATCACCATGCTAGTATGTTGTTATCCTTATTATCATACCTGCTGCTCATGACAGTTAACTTTACCAGTTTACATTGATTTTAGTAGGGCTTACTCAGTCTTTTTGACTGACCTATTTTCTTTCGCCTCTTTTCTTCCGTTTCCCCCCCCAGGTTCTCAGGGAGGGAATACTGGAGCCTAGCTTGTATTTTGGATTGCTTGCTTGTGGGATTTCAGCTCATGTACGTTTTCGACATGAAGCTTGCTATGGTTCTCACTTATTTTGGGGATAGCACTTATGTATTTCTGTTTTCAGATGATGTTGTTTTATCTAGACTTGTTTATTTGGAAAATTGATATTATGTTGTACCAGACTTGTTTTGAAATGGTTTAAATCTTCCGCTGTTCTATCTATGTTATTTACTCTGTTTACATATATACATATGTTCTTGTTCTGCCTTGATATATCATTATGCATGTTTACCTGATTCAAACGCCCCTCCAAAGTCAGAGTGCTTGCAAGAGTCACCCTGGCGGAGGTGGGGTGTTACAATTTGGTATCAGAGCATATGGTTTACGAGAAGGAACAAAAAGGTTTTTAGAAAACTTTTGGAAAACTATTTTCAAAATCAAGTATAAAGTATTTTCCAAAGAAAAGTCTAGTTTATTTTAAAGGGCTATTCCCCAAAAAGCCATTAGCAAAATCCCTTTGTCTTTCTCCATTCTGAATCTGTCTTTTTCTTTTTCAGTATGGCCGATAACTTTGCTATTCTGGAGGGAGTACACGTACCTGTTTGGTATAGGAGACTTTTGGAGGCTAGGGCGACCGAAGCCGGCCCCGCAGATGTCCCTCCTCCTCCTCCAGTAGTTAATGCTCCTCCTCCAGTAGTTAATGTTCCTCCTCCTGTCGCTAATGTTCCTCCTCCTGTCGCTGAGGTTCCTCTTCCTCCTCCCCCTCAGCATCCTCAGGCTGACTTCGCAAAGACTTGCAAAGATTTCAAAGCAATGGGTGGCAAGAACTTTCAGGGCACTGAGACTTTTGTAGAGGCCAGAAAATGGTTGAAAGAAACCGAGGATTTATTTGCTATCTTTGGGTTAGACGTTCAGAGGAAGGTCTTGTTGGCGGTTTGGCTTATGAAGGATGAAGCCGCTTATTGGTGGGAAGTCACCAATGGTACTAGGCCTGTTGAGACTTGGGCCGATTTCAGGGCAAGGTTCATGCTTAAGTTTCTATCTTCTGCAGAGGAGAATCTGCAAATGGAGAGGTTCATAACTTTGAAGCAAGGAGATATGTCTGTCAAAGAATATGTGAACAAGTTCAATCAGTTAGCTCGTTTTGGCTTGGATATGGTGAATACTCCTCAAAAGAAGGCTCTTCGTTTTGCTAGAGGATTAAATGAGCCGTTGCAGGGATTGGCTATGTCACATATTCCCCATGGGGCCACGTTTGAGAGCTTGGTTGATATGGCGTTACTTCAGGTAGATGTCAAGAAAGAGATCAAGGTGAATGATACTCAAGCCAAGAAGACTGATTCCCAGGGGAAAGGAAATCAGGGTAATCCAAGTGTTCAAAGCAGTCAAGACAATCAGAACAAGAACAAGAGTCAAGGCAACAAGGGGAACAACAACAAGGGCAAGAACAACAAGGAGAAGTGCCATTATTGCGGTTCAGTTAGGCATCTTATCAAGGATTGTAAGAAGAGAAAAAGGAAGAATGGTGAATGCTTTTTCTGCGGTAAGACTGGACATTTCAGTAAGGATTGCCCGAGTAAGCAGGGGCAAGGCCAGGGTCAGACTCAGCGTGCTGGACCTTAAGGAGGGCAAGTTCATGCTCTCAATACCGCTCCAGTTCCCGATCGAGGTAGTATTTCTGTTGAGAGCCTTGTATATATTTCTGATTTTCCAGTTCGTACCTTGTTTGATTCTGGTGCATCGCATAGCTTTATCTCATCTGATCTTGTTGATAGTTTGCACCTTAGTACTAGCTTGGTAGATGATCCCGTCTGTGTCTCAAATCCTATTGGGGGTTCCGCCCATTTATCTATGATATGTGGGGATTTGAGGATCTCTATACTGAGTGTAGAGTTCTTGTGCAGTGCTTATGTTCTTGGTTTCAGGGGATACGAATTGATATTGGGCATGGATTGGTTGTCCAGATATGGAGCCATCCTTGATTGTGAGCATAGGGTTGTGAGGCTCGTGACTCGCCTCGGAAACACCCTAGAGATTTCTTGTGATCCGAGAGGTCCCGTCATGTTGTGCTATCTTGAATCACTCGACTCGTCAATGGAAACTCTTCAGTCTGTGAGAGTGGTTCGAGAGTATCCGGATGTTTTCGATGAAGTTAGGGGGTTGCCCCCTAAGCGAGAGATTGATTTCCGCATTTATCTTGTGGATAATGCAAAGCCGGTTTCTTTGCCCGTTCGGCACATGGCTCCGCGTGAAAGGCGGGAGCTAAGTAAGCAAGTGAAGGAGTTGCTTGAAAAGAACTTCATTAGACGAAGTATATCTGAATGGGGAGCGCCTGTGGTATTTGCTACCAAGCAGATGGTTCTCTCCGACTTTGTGTTGACTATCGAGAGTTGAATAAGCTGACTAAGAAGAACAGACACCCGTTACCGAGGATCGATGATCTCTTTGACCAGCTTGTCGGTGCTTCTGTTTTCTCTCAGCTTGATCTTGCTACTGGATTCCATCAGCTCAGGGTAGCTGAGGATAGTATAGACAAGACTACGTTCAGGACTCCAGATGGATTCTTCGAATGGCTTGTCATGCCGTTCGGCTTGACTAATGCACCCGCATATTTCGTGGACTTGATGAGTAGGGTGTTCCGGGAGTTCTTGAACAAGTTTGTCGTGGTCTTCGTAGATGATATTCTGATCTTCTCTAAGGATGAGGAAGAGCACGCAAGGCATCTCGTGGAGGTGATGGATACGCTTAGAGCGCATCAGTTGAAGGCCAAGTTCTCCAAGTGTCACTTTTGGAGAAGGGAAGTTAGATTCCTTGGGCATATAGTGTCTAAGCAAGGCTTAGCGGTGGATCCCGCTAAGGTGGTTGCAGTTCAGGATTGGAAGACTCCAAGGAATGCAACCGAAGTGAGAAGTTTTCTAGGTCTTGCGGGTTTTTACCGGAAGTTCATCAAGGACTTCGCGAAGATATCCGCTCCTCTTACTAAATTGACGAAGAAGAATTTAGTTTTTGCTTGGAGCATAGAATGCGAGCTTGCTTTTCAGAAGCTCAAGAGAGCTCTCACATCAGCACCTGTTCTAGCTTTGCCCGATGGAGGGAAGTTATTTACAGTATACACCGATGCATGTGGCACGGGGTTAGGAGTTGTTCTGATGCAAGAAGGAAGAGTGATATGCTTTGGCGTAGACAACTCAAAGTACATGAGAAGAATTATCCCACTCATGACTTAGAGTTGGCAGCAATAGTATATGCACTCAAGGCTTGGCGCCATTATCTTCTGGGAGAAAGATTTGAGATTTATACCGATCACAAGTCATTGAAGTATCTCTTTTCTCAGAAGGATCTGAATCTGAGGCAACAAAGATGGATGGAATTCTTGGCGTCCTATGATTTTGAGATAGCTTATACCCCTGGCAAGGGGAATGTGGTAGCTGATGCATTGAGTAGAAGAAGGTTGACCCTAAGTCCTCTATTCGTTGAGATGAAGAATTTAGAGTATGTGGCAACCTTTGATTTCTCTTTGGCGATTGAGTCAATGACCGGTTCTTTAGCATCCCTGGAACTCAGACCTACCCTTCTTGATCAAGTTGGGGCTTCGCAGAGAGAAGACCCTCAGATAGTTGAGATTATGGATAAGCTGATTCGAGGAGAGGCGTCTAGTCATCTCGCTGTTCTATTGATGACAAAGGTTGGCTGAGGAGAGACGGAAGGTTATGTGTTCCAATGGTAGAAGATTTAGTAAGAAAAGTTCTCGAGAAAGCGCATCGCTCCAAGTTGACTATACATCCAGGCGGAGATAAGATGTATAAAGATATGAAGCGCAATTTCTTTTGGCCTGGGATGAAAAAGGATGTGGCAGAGTTTGTCTCTAGATGTATCATTTGCCAGCAAGTTAAGGCCGAATCGAAGAAGCCCGGTGGGCTACTGCATCCTCTAGACGTTCCACTTTGGAAGTGGGAGAGTATTTCCATGGATTTTATCGATGGGCTACCAAGTTCAAGGAAAGGGAATACGAGCATTTGGGTTATTGTGGATAGACTTTCGAAGAGTGCTCATTTCATTCCGGTGAAGAGCAAGAGGACCGCATCTTGGCTAGCGTCTGTATATCTTCGTGAGATTGTGAGACTACATGGAGTCACTTCTAGTATTGTCAGTGAGCGTGACCCAATCTTTACAAGTCAGTTCTGGAATAGCTTGCAAGAAGCTATGGGCACAAGGTTGAATCTAAGTACTGCTTATCACCCACAGACGGACGGTCAAACCGAAAGGGTGAATAGGGTACTCGAGGATCTATTGAGGCTTTGTATTCGGGATTTTGGTGGTACTTGGGAAGACCATCTCCCTCTTGTTGAGTTTGCATATAATAACAGTTATCAGGCAAGCATAGGGATGGCACCATTCGAAGCTTTATATGGGAGGCCGTGCAAGTCGCCTATATGTTGGTGGGAGACTACAGATAAGCTTATACTTGGGCCTGATATGATCAGAGATACATCCGAGAAGATCGAGTTGATTCGGAGACGGATGAAAGCTGCCCAAGACCGACAGAAATCCTATGCTGATAAGCGAAGAACTGATTTGGAGTTTGATGTTGGGGATATGGTTTTCGTGAAGGTTTCTCCTTTGCGGAATGTGGTCCGATTTGGAGCCGTTGGGAAGTTAGCACCGAGGTTTGTTGGACCATTCCCTATTATAGAGAGGATCGGGCAGATGGCTTATAGAGTGAAGTTGCCCGAGAAGCTTGCCGGAGTGCACGATGTTTTTCATGTCTCGCATCTCCGGAAGTGTTTACATGAATCAGCAGAGGTTGTTGAGCCAAGTGTTCTGGAAGATGTGGAAGTGGAGAAAGAAGCTACCTTGAGGAGAGCTCCGATTCGTATCTTGTGGACGGAGACCAAGAAGCTAAGGAATCGAGAGGTCAAGTTGGTGAAGGTTCAATGGGGTGAAGCTGAAGAAGACGCAACTTGGGAAACCGAGGAGAAGATGCGTGGGCTTTATCCATTCCTTTTTGAGGGTACACTCTCAATCTCTTTTCTTTGTTAGCATATCTTTCTCTTTGTTATCCATGTTTATCTAGTTTATCGTGTTAATCTTGTCATGAGAACCTTAGGTAGAAACCCTTTGGATGAAACATGTGTTTGAAACATGTTATGCTTGATGGTTGCAAGTGGTTGCAAGTGGTTGCAAGTGGTTACTCGTGGATGCATTATACACGTTAGGCACTAGATCGGCTCACACACTCCTCATATTGCATATGCATGAGTGTTTACGCTTATTCATGAATGGAAATTTTTGGTGTTATCACATGGATGTTGCATATGGATGTATGTTATGTGCACACATATAGATGTTATACATTATGTTAGGAATTGCATACATGTGGATTCATTTCACTAACATAATTTGCATTGATGATATTTGCATTAGATAAGTACATATACACACACCTTTGCATATGTTCATACAACATTTAGAATCTTGTAAGGACAATGGTTGCTCGTGGATGATGCTTTGAGTAGATGGATGATTGGATGGTAGGATACATTCTTCCTAACTTGAAGATTTCGGGGACGAAATCCTTTAAGGAGGGGAGAATGTAACAACCCGTAGTTTCAATAACGTGCAATAATGTAAATCGAGGCAGAATTTAATTTTAAAATCTGAATCAAGGGAAACGGGCTATGCCATAGCGTTCGTCTTGGAAAAATACGCGAAATAGAGTCCGAGTTTTCGAAAATCGGAGTCCGTATGACCTGGTTAAGGCCCGACGAAGTTTTCAGAAAATTTCAAAGTAAAAACAGATTTCGAATTCAAATCTGAATTTGGAAATTGGGATTATTGGGTCAGGCGGGAGAATTCCCGCCAGAACACCCCAAGTCGACAGCCCTGTCGACTTGGGAGTCGACTTGGTCAGACCAAGTCGACAGCCCTGTCGACTGGGCTGTCGACTTGACTCAGACGGGCTGTTTAGCCTGGTGCACCATTTTGGGTTTGTGTTGAGCTTGGGGGCCAGATTCGGTTTTGAGGGCTGAGATTGGAACTAGGGTTTAATCCTATGGCCTAAAACACTTTCCTAATCTATAAATAAGACCATAACCTACCCTAAATCATCATTATTCTTTCTAGCAACTAAACTATGACAAAATCAATCCTCTTATGGCCTCCACTCTCTTCATAAAATTCATAAACAAATTCTTATGAGATTTTCCGTGCATACAAGTGTTTTTGAACTTGTATGAGCCTCTTTAGCTTGCATTCAAGTCAAGTCTCTATATTTGCACCATAAAGAAAGAGTTTTGATCAATTTTGCTTGCATTTTTGGGGTTTAATTGGTTGCATAAGGGTTTTCTTACATTTGCTATACTCATTTGAGTCCTCATAAGCATTGTAAGCCCTATTCTACTCTCATACTTAAACTTTAAAGTTAAATGTATGATATGCAAGTTTACTATGATGTGTTATGCAAGTTTACTAAGATGTGATATGCAAGTTCATCAAGTTATGTTATGCAAGTTTGATATGCAAGTTGTCATATGATATGCAAGTTATATTATGCAAGTTTGATATGCAAGTGGCCATATGATATGCAAGTTATGTTATGCAAGTTTGGGGTGATCATTTGGCTCATGTTATCATGTTATGCAAGCTTATCTTGGGTTTATGAACATAAAGCTTCAAGCTTTATGCCAAAGGTTGCATTTTGGCAACATGTAAGTTATCATATCTCTTATGATAACTTGCATGTGAGGCTAAATGCGAACTTATGGCCATTTTTACATGTCATTTATCACCATGTATCACCAATATGCTAAGTTTGGTTTTATGCATGCTTTTGAGGCCTAATGCAAGTATATGAACATATGTACCTTTCATATGCCACCATGTTGAACTAGTGGCTTCAACATTTTTATGTCATGATTATGCCAAGTTCCCTCTTTCTATCCTTTATGCGCTATTGCGATATGTAAGCGATGAGATTGCGTTTGGGGTTGGGTAAACTTAAAAGACATAAAAACATAAGCTTGGGAATTTACCTATTAAGTTAGGTCTACCCATTGGGAATTTACCTATTAAGTTAGGTCTACCCAATTGCTTGAAAACTTGTAATGTGTTTTGGAAACACGATGGACATGACACTTAGAAAATATAAGTGTGGCCAACTCGAGGTTGGGTTGAGTTTGTGGCGCAAACCTACCCTGAACCGACCGGCTTAACTAGTTGCTACAAACAATAGGACCCAATGTGAGAAGTTGGTCATGTGGTACCTTGGACCCGAGGTTAGACCAAGTTGTGGTGTAAAGCTACCCGGAACCGACCGGCCTAACTAGTAACCACAACAAAGTCTAATGTGAGAGGTTAAGGAACATTAATTAATTAATGCCTCATGATTAGGGTTAAGTCATGGACCATTTAATACTTAACCAATTTGGGCTTGGTAGATTAATCGGGGTTAAGTCGTGAACTCATCGTTACACTTAACCAAGTTAATCCATGATTAGTAAAGGGGTTAAACCGTACTTAACCCACTAGAGAAATCCTAGCAATGGGGGCCCACTCCAGCAGTAATCCCAAGTTTGTATCATTAAGACCCTAGGGACTAGGCTAGGGAGGGGGCACGATAACTGGGCTGGAGGTAAGCGACCAATAAACTACGGCCGGGTGGTACGCCGATGTAGTTCCGGACGGACTATGGTCGTGCACGTAGTTCGTATTTGGAGAAGTCACCCATGGGTACCAGTAGATCGGGACTGTGCACTCATGTTTATGGTGTCCAGGGGTTGGCACCCTAGGGCTTGATACACCCGAAGGGTGGACCCGGCACAGTTCGACTACAATCATGTTTGGGCCGTATTGACACCAACACGTGACGAGTTAGGCTTAGGCAGCCGATCGACTAGACCGTTTGGGTTGGACCTCATGTTAGGGTCACTTCATGTTATTGGACCTTGTATTAGGGTCACTTCATGTTATTGGACCTTGTATTAGGGTCACTTCATGTTATTGGGCCAAAGCTTGGGCCAAGGGATCAATACTTGTTTATTCAAGTCATGTTAGTTTGCTAGTACACCTGTGGTGCAAAAACCTTAATCCTGATTATGCGATTACACCTTTATCTACCTTGTTAGTTAATCACCATGCTAGTATGTTGTTATCCTTATGATCATACCTGCTGCTCATGACAGTTAACTTTACCAGTTTACATTTATTGTAGTAGGGCTTACTCAGTCTTTTTGACTGACCTGTTTTCTTTCGCCTCTTTTCTTCCGTTTCCCCCCCCCCAGGTTCTCAGGGTGGGAATACTGGAGCCTAGCTTGGATTTTGGATTGCTTGCTTGTGGGATTTCAGCTCATGTACGTTTTCGACATGAAGATAGCTATGGTTCCCACTTATTTTGGGGATAGCACTTATGTATTTCTGTTTTCAGATGATGTTGTTTTATCTAGCCTTGTTTATTTGGAAAATTGATATTATGTTGTACCAGACTTGTTTTGAAATGGTTTAAATCTTCCGCTGTTCTATCTATGTTATTTACTCTGTTTACATATATACATATGTTCTTGTTCTGCCTTGATATATCATTATGCATGTTTACCTGATTCAAACGCCCCTCCAAAGTCAGAGTGCTTGCAAGAGTCAACCTGGCGGAGGTGGGGTGTTACAGTTACGATTCAATGCGATTTTAAGATCCTGAATCAATATCAAGATATCAGGCTAGTCCAAACTTGAGTACAAATGACAAATTCGTATGTTGATTCTGATGTGCTTTATCCCAACAGTCCAGTTGTTAGCTCAGAGCCCAAAGATTCTTACATCGCCCCATGATTTGGGTGGCTACTTCATTTATTGACTCGTATGTAAAAGAAAGTCCAACCCTACCACGCGCTTGGCTTGCATAGAGTGATGATGTTGTTTGGGGACGACCTATGCATGTAGGATCACGCTCGGGAGCTGACAATTTAGCATGACTTCTGACGGATGAATTAGATCTTTTGATTTGACAAGGTTTAAACAATTTCTTGATCGTCTCGAATACTCCTCTCATAGAATTTAGCCTGATTAGCTCCAATGGAAGCAATGCAACAATTGGATAAAGCCTTCTCAAGGACAAATGATATTCTAGAAAGATTTAGCTCAACATATTCAAAGCACATCTCATCCTCGATAAGATGTACTTTGGGGGGCAAAATGTTAGCCTGCTTTGTGGCCAGGCTACCCAAAGCAAAGATCATGTTGACACACCTCTGGGTAAATGCTGTCTCATATGGAATCTCTGGATAACATCGCTGTCTGGCATTGGAAGCATCGTCAGAAGACACAAGGCAGTTTGGTCAAAATCACAACATCAGTATAAACTGGCCCGACACCCCTATCAAATGACCTCATTTGGATCTATTCACCTCATATACTTGTAGCACTTTGAATTAGCTTCAGTTTAAGCTTTGGTTTGGCTCAATCGGACTTACGGATTGAGAGTTACGCCCATTTCCGTGAACGGGTGTAAGCTGGCATATGACCGCGATCCGATCCGCCCTTGCCTACGCGATCCGATCCGCCCTTGCCTACGCGATCCGATCAGACCTTGCCTACGCGATCCGATCCGATCCCCGAGGACGTGGCGAAGCTCCTGACTAAGTCCGTCATGATCCGAGATGCATGGATCTCGCGACACCTGTCCACAACTGTCATATTGACCAATTCTTCATCAAGCCTCGATCCGATCCGATATTCTCGGGATTTGTGCCACGTGTGACCGCGATCCGCCTGACAGAATCAGCTATAAATACACCTTCAAAGGGCATTTTCAAGGGACTTTCGGCATCTCCTTGTCCATGGCTGCCATGGCTAACATTTCTCCATGAATATCTATCATCTTCCTGTAACAACCCGAATCTTTGTAACGTGTTAAGACAAGAATCAAGGCAAAATTAAATTATAAAATCTGAATCAGGATAAACGGGTTGCTCCATTGCGTTCGTCTCGGAAAAATACGCGAAATAGAGTCCGAAATTTCGTAAATCGGAGTCCGTATGACCCAGTTAAGGCCCAACGAAGTTTCACGAAAATTCAAATCTGAAAACAGATTTGAAACTCAGCCCAGAAAGAGAAGGCGGGAAAATTCCCGCCAGACACACTGGGTGTTGACCCCTAGGTCGACCCCCCCTCCAGGGGGTCGACATGGGTGTCGACCCCTGGGTCGACCCCTGCCCAGGGGGTCGACAAGGGTGTCGACCCCTGGGTCGACCCCCCCTGTAGACTAGGTTGTGGTGTAAAACTACCCGGACCCGCCCGGCTTAACTAGTAACCACAACAAGGTCTAATGTGAGAGGTTGAGAGTGCATTAATTAAATTAATGCCACATGATAAGGTTAAGTAAATTTGACGAATGACACTTAACCGATATGACACGAATGGGTAGGTTAAGTGGGACCAGGCTTGATTTCTTAATGACACTCAACCATACAAGACAATTAGGGGATGGGGTTAAGTAATTTACACTTAACTAATCCGACTTGGTAATTAGATGGGGTTAAGTAACCTACACTTAACTAATCTAAACATGGTAATTAGATGAGGTTAAGTAACCTACACTTAACTAATCTAAACACGGTAATTAGATGGAGTTAAGTAACCTACACTTAACTAATCTAAACACGGTAATTCGATGGGGTTAAGTTAAACACTTAACCAATCTAAACTTGGTAATTCAATGTGGTTAAGTAACCAATACTTAACCAACTTAACATGATAATTTAATGAGGTTAAGTAACTTATACTTAATCAATTATACATGATGATTGGATGAGGTTAAGCAACCATACTTAACCAATCTGATATGAGAACTTGATAGGGTTAAGTCACCAGACCGTTTAATATACTTAACCATTCTAATACGATTAGTGGATGGGGTTAAGTTAACCTATACTTAACCAATCCGACTCGATAATCCGATGAGGTTAAGATAATCTATGCTTAACCAATCTAAAACGATAATCTGATAGGGTTAAGATAAACAAATACTTAACCAATTTGACCTGATGATTGAATAGGGTTAAGTCATGAGCTTCTTGGTATACTTAACCAACTCGTAGGGCTAGGTCTTGGACTTGAATACTTAGCCAAATCTTGACATGATTCATAGGCGGGCTAAGCCACGAACTTGAATAACAACACTTAACCCAATAGGCGAAACCCTAGTAGAGGAACTAGGTAGAAAATCGTAGTTAATCAAGGGTAACGGGGAAATGAAGCTAAGTGGTAAACCTTAGTTAAGTATAACTAAGTAATAATTCTTAGCCAAGAACATGGGACTAGTTCATGAATAGATGAGTAACCCGGTACGGTAGGTCATCGCTTAAAACACGAGGAGGAGCAAATTATCTGACTTAGATAAAGGCTCCAACGAACTGGGGGACGAAGCGGTAGCTTCGGGGGACGTGAGGGTACTCTTGGTATCCCTCTGTGAGGTGGCAGATGGTCCATGAAACCCGGCCTCACAGGGGTTAAGGTCTGCGGTAGAAGAGCCAAGAGTATGCCTTGGTTGCTATGCGAGCGTCCTAAAGACGGGGATGGATTAGCGTGGAGTCGACGATACTTGATTTCGCCGTGGATAGCATGTCGCCGACTACCTAACATCTTTAGTCAATCGTGTACGAACGGAAAGGCAGGGAACCCCCAACAGACCATGTTCTTGCTATCAAGTCATGGGTGAGGTTGGCCCGTAGGAAAGTAGGGCTATAGTGGGGCCGGGATGTGGTTCTCATCCATGATTTTTCTTGGATTGCCTTTCAGTAGTTGAGGGAGGGGTCACGTGGGACCATAGCCACGGGTACAAAAACAGACCTTGATATCTGCATCAGCAGACGACTGGAAGCTCCGGACCGAGTTCCATATTTCTTGATTTGCCCTGGCACAGAACTCGGATGGCACATTGAGGAACATGTGCGTCTAGACATGGAAAACGATTCACGATACATACGCAGGATAAAGGGCGCGGTTGACGGGTGGCATAATCCCTAGTGGCCCTAGGTGGCTTGAACCCAAACCAAGACACGGAAACATTCATTAGGTAGCATAATCCCTAGTGGTCCTAGGTGGCATAAATCCTAAGGGAACACGCGATAGTTCATGGTAAGAAAACATAACTAGATCAAGGGTAGCAGTCCAAAACAACTTCGAGGAGAAAATGGTACTATGTTGAGAAAGCCCGTACGGCCTACGGCAAAGGACTGAACTTATACATGGAAAGAAACATACGGGTTGGGAAAACCTACATATGCTATATATTAGGTTGACATGGACCATTACATGACATTGGGCAAGGAACATTCATAGTTGACACATGACGCGGGTTGGGATACTAGTACGAGAGGTGCAGAGCAAATATACATGATAAATACCGTGGGATGTTATACATGATAGATACCTTGGGATAGTATACTTGATAGAAACCTGACGATGTGATACCTTGATTT